>OZ012738.1:22410980-22413480 GCA_963859935.3 Lathyrus sativus | reverse complement strand
TTCCCCAGCTCAAGCAAAAACACACTCGGGGAAGGTGCAACCAAAGTACCCGCTGTCAATAAGAACCCTAGAGAGAAAGATCTTGAAATTAATTGAGAAGTAGCCCAAGCTAAGCGATTATGATGGAAATAGAGATCCTGGTGAACATGTGCAACTCGTGAATGATTGACTTATTTACTTTAGCACCGATGATGCATCCAACTGAAAGTTGTTTGTGTTAACCTTGATCGGGTCGGGTCGGTTGTGGTTCAATGGTTTTCCCGTCAGAAGTATCGATTCTTGAATAGACTTCTGTAAAACATTTTATGCGTATTTTAGAGCACGGAAGCGGCAACCACTGAAGTTGCACTTAGTAAGATCATACAAGGAAAGAAAGTGAGTTTGCGATTTACATAGACTGATTCCATAGGTCTTTGTCGAGGTAGAAAGGACTCAAGAAAGGTATTCATTGCTTAACCTTTGAGAATGGACTTTTGAGATACCACCCCTTTCAGGAAGAAGTTAGGGAAGAGGAAGGTAAAATTTGTCCAGGAAATGTTAATTATTATTGAACCTTACATGATCTTGGAAAAGAAGTTGACCATACATTTTGACAACCCCCTCTTTATCGAGTCTCATTCTAGTCGCCCAACTGAGAAGGAGTCCTATCAGCGTCGGAACGATTCCGACCAGGTGTGATGTGGTAGTATGATAGGTACACCCTGCTGATAGTCTCCCGAGAGAAAATTTATCAAGACTCTATAAATACTGAATTTTGAAAATGAGGAATCCGACCTCCTTACCCAGTCAGAGAGACATCTCAGACGGATAAGTCAAAATACTACTGTTTCCACTAGAGCGACAACCACAATACCACATTCAGATGAAGGATGCCATTGAAAATATAATCAAGATGGGTCGTCTAGTTGAGTATGTTAATATGGAAAGAGGGAAAGATAAGAATCGCCTAAGGGTAGGTCTCCTTTGAAATTCGCAGAGCCCAGAACAAGCGAAGGAAATAAGGAGGAAAGCAAAGGTAAATGCCCCTAAGTAGCTACCATAACTAGAAGCGCAACCTGGGAAAACCTACTCTTTAAAGGCACCATAAAAAGGAAGATTGGGGAGATGATGTCTATTTACCGCAATGAAGGAAGTATGTCAGCAAAAATCCTCGACCAACCTATGTTGGGATTTTAGGGCTCAGAGAAGGTCGAAGGAATTCCCAATAAAATTTCACCACTAATAATCATTGCTATAGTTGGAAAATTGGATATGTCTCTGATCTTCATTGACGATAACAACTCAAGTGAAATCATGTACTCGAAGTTATTTGAGAAAATGGAGCT
Organism: Lathyrus sativus; assembly: GCA_963859935.3. Lineage (NCBI taxonomy): Eukaryota > Viridiplantae > Streptophyta > Magnoliopsida > Fabales > Fabaceae > Lathyrus > Lathyrus sativus. The sequence continues at coordinate 22,412,155 of OZ012738.1, read as the reverse complement.
GGTTTGAAGCGATTTGTTGCCATACGAAAGCTTTAATCTTCGGGTGTTTACGGAACCACTACCTATCCCTAGGGATATGTGGTGCTAATGATTTTTGGTTGGCGATGGAAAGGAAATATGGACAGTAAATTCTCAATTTCTTGTGGTTCCTTGTAGAAGTGTTTACAATTGTATCTTGGGACGATCCTTTGCAGCCACACTAGACATTGTTTGTGTGTCGGTGCACCTCAAGCTTAGATATCATAACCTACAAGGAGAACCAGCTGCAATCAGTGCTAACCTAGAGGGAGTGAAGAGGATATACCAGGCCCTCTAAAAATATCATGGAAAAGGTATAACCATGGAGATCAATGTCGCTTCTCTCACATGGAAGCTCAATAGAATCGACATCCATCTTCCAAAAGGGCTAAACGGGAAAAAAAAGAGCGAAAAAATAAGCGGCGAATAGTTCAACTAGTTGTTATCATATTCTTTATGTCTGTATCATTTACCTCTTTGTGTACATATATATATATATATCTAGAAATAGTAAATAAATTGATGTTTTCTAAAACATCTATTCTTTATAACTATGTGTAGTAACATGAAATTTAGGATATGAACAAGAATGTTGATGCTCACTGCACTGATAAAGTTAGGGGTGTTGCCAGAGACACTTTGTGCATTTGACTAAAGCAATAAATTTCCAACCTAAAGTTAGAGGTGCTTCTGGAGACACCTTTCACATCTAACTAAAGCAACCAATTCCCCACCTAATGTCAAGGGTGTTGTTAGAGACATTTTGCACGCTCGACTAAAGCAATCAATTCTCCACCTAAAGTTAAGGGTGCTGCCGGAGAAGCTTTGCACGTACTACCACAACAGTTAATTATCCACCTAAAGACAAGGGTGTTGTCAGAGACATTTTTCATATTTAGCCACGACAATTAATTCCCCATAGGAAATCACGACCCACCCCGTCTAGCAACTAGTCACTCCAAATGTTATGGTGGGTTGACCACACGTCTACCTCTAACTAAGTTTTCATATGATAGAGGGAAGGGGAACCAACCTTTGTCCAAGAGCGGTCCCGATGACATCCAATAAAATTCGAGAGGAAACCTCGTAAGTTTGCAAAGATTCAGAGCATGGCATTCAGGATTATAAAAATACTCTTTAGACAAGTAATAAAAAGT
>OZ012738.1:22153480-22405980 GCA_963859935.3 Lathyrus sativus | reverse complement strand
GCATAAGTACCACAAATTTCCAAAAACATACAAAACTATACATGTTTTTTTACTTGAAACATCATCACAATTTGCACTAACGGTTGATTTTGATGCAACCCTTTTTTATTTTATATGAATAATATAATCACGAGAATTATAGTTCAATCTGATTAGCTTAGGCTAAAAGAAAATTTTAGCATGTAATTGAAGAAGTTAACGTGTTATTACGATGAAGATTTATAAGTAAATGGCGGTTGCTTGTGGGTGAAGAGAGGATAATTAGTTTTTTTTCAATGGTTACTAATTAGTTTTTTTCAATGGTTACTAATTACGAAAAGTTATTGAAGTTTATGTTAATTAAATAGTGTTGACTGGATACTTAGATTTGACAGGTTATAATCATCGAGGAAGATGGCGAAACTTTATATTCGGTTGTGGATAGAATTAGATTTGATGGTGATTTTTCATATACAATTTATAGCATTAAGGACCGTTGTGATTATAATGTTTTGTGTCAAAGTAAGGAGTAATCGACAGAAATAAGGATGTGTCGAAATTTGTAGTGTGTGTCGAATAGTGTCTAGATGTTGAAGTGTCAAAGTGTCGTATCAGGTTGTTTGATACAAAATTTCGACTTAGACCAAAATAAAAATTTTGGGTTTTTTTAATTTTTGACTTTAGCTTAGGGAGCAAACTAGCTCAATTATAAATAGGAAGTAACTTTATTTTGAATTGTAACACACAACAGAAAGTGCAGTTACACAATTGAATAATATTTTCTCAGTTTGAGAGCAGAGAGTTACTCTGCAGAAATCATATTTTTCTTCCCCAATTTTCATCAAACCCTAATCTTCTTTCTTATTCAAATTTCTTTCTTCTTCCATTAACAGTTGCCGCGCATAATCATTCTTGCAATCAAGGTGTGATTGATTCACTCAAGTGAATAGTGAAGAACAAGAGATTTCGATCGGTTGATTGAATCTTGTTCAACAAAATTGATTCGGAATTCTCAAAGGTTTTGGGTTAATTCCGAATCAGAGCTCCGATTGTGATTCGTGGAAGCAAAATACGATGACGATGAATCATTCAAACGGACATTTTTCGAAGAATCTTCCGATTTTCACGAACAATAATTATGAGAATTGGTGCAAGCAGATGAATATGGTTTTCTGTTATCAAGATCTTTGGGATCTTATGAAGGAAGGAGTAACACCGCTTGCAGAAAACACGATAGATCAAGAAAAAGATGCATACAAAGAATTGATGAAGAAAGACTATAAAACTCTCTTTATAATTCATCGATGTGTTGATCCATACAATTTCAAAATGGTCAGTGATGTAGAATCAGCAAAAGAAGCATGAGAAATCTTGGAGAAATCACTTGGAGGCGCAGAAAAGGTGAAAGAGGTGAGGTTACAAACTCACAAAAGAACCTATGAATTGCTTCAGATGGAAGAAAGTGAAAGCATAACTAATTTTTTCACTAGGGTTACAAAGCTGGTGAATCAAATCAATGTATGTGGAGAAGTGTTGACATCAAGATTAATTGTTGCAAAGATCTTGAGGTCATTGGCTCCAAAGTTCGACAACATGGTAGTAGCCATAAAAGAGTCAAAAGATTTGTCAACATTGACAAAGGAAGAGCTTCAAGGGATGCTTGAATCTCATAAGCAAAGGATGGCTGAAAGAGTTGTAGGAAATTCGAAGAGTGATGTGACTTTGCAGGCGCAATTAGCAAAAGAAAAGAAAGGCAAAGGAATAGTCGAAATCAGCAAGAAGAAAACTGGTCGAATAAGAGAAAACCCTATAACCAAGGTAACCAAAAAGGTGGTGTTGCCGGTAGAGGAAGAGGTTGTGGTCGAAAACCTGACAAAAGTCACATTCAGTGTTACAATTGTGAGAAGTATGATCACTATTCTAGTGATTATCTTGAAAAGCAGAAGAATTAAGAAACTGATGCAAAGATGGCGAAACATGAAGAAGAAGAGATGTTGTTAATGGTTACAACAAGAGATGAAGAAAGATTCAAGGACCAGTGGTACTTGGACTCAAGACGTTCATTACACATGTCTGGCTGGAAAGTAATTTGCTCAGCATATGGAAGCTGGTCGAAAAGAACAACAAGGTGTCGATCAAAGATAAGATGATGAGAGTTCTCGACATTTCAAGTGAAGTGTGTGAAAAATGTGTGAAGGAGAAACAACACAAGAACAACTTCAGTAAGGATGCAGGAAGCAAGTCGAAGGCAGCTTTTGAAGTCATATACTCTGATGTGTGTGGACCTATTTAGGTGGATTCAATTAGAGGTAACAGATACTTTGTCACATTCATAGATGATTTTAGTTGAAAACTGTGGACTTACCTGATCAAGAAGAAAAGTGAAGTAATCGAGGTATTTTCCAAATTTAAATCTATGGTCGGAAGACAAAATGGTCAAAAGCTAAAGATTCTAAGGACTGATGATGGTGGAGAATATGTGCTGATAGACTTCAAAAAATTATATGAGAAAGAAGAGATTGTGCATTAGGTGCTGCCACCCTACACTCCATAACAAAATGGAACTGCAGAAAGGAATAATTGAATCATCATGAATATGGTGAGAAGTATGTTGAAAGGCAAGCATCTACCCAAAGAATTATAGGGAGAAGTTGTGCCGACTGCAACATATATTTTAAACAGATGTCCGACAAAAAGGCTAGAAGGAATCACGCCAAAAGAGTGTTGGTCTGGTGTCAAGCCTAGCTTAAGTCACCTGAAGGTGTTTGGATCTATAACACATATAGATGTGCAAGATTAGTTGAGAAGAATACTTGATGACAAGTTTAGTCAAATGATCTTGATAGGATATCATTATACTGAAGGATACAAATTATTTGACCCAATGAACAAGCAGGTTGTGATCAGCAGGGACGTGATCATAGATGAGCTTAAGGAATGAGATTGGACTGAGAATGTTAAGAAGGATTCAATGAGAATCTTATATGAAGAACCAGCTAACGAAGTCGAAAGAGAAGTTCGACAAGAAGAAGTCAGAAGTGAGGCAGGCCTAAGAAAACCCCAACAAACAAGAAACATGCTTGCAAGGTTGCAAGAATGTGTGATTACATCAGATGATGTGGTCAGTGAAAAAGGTGAGATGGTACACTATGGTTTCTATGCAGATGTCAAACTAGTCAATGCAGCGGAGGCATTGAAATATTCGAAGTGGGTGAAAGCAATGAATGAGGAACTAGAGTCCATAGAAGTCAAAAACACTTGGTCACTTATCAAATTGCCTCAAGACAATAAGGAAATTGATGTGAAGTGGGTATGCAAGGTGAATTTGAATCCCAAAGGAGAAGTAAATCGACACAAGGTTGGACTTGTGGCAAAAGGATTTCTTCAAAAAGAAAGAATCAACTTCGACAAAGTTTTTTCACCTGTTGCTAGGATCAAAACAATCAGGTTGGTTGTTGGTCTAGCAAGCATGAAAAACTGGCAAGTATGTCAAATGGATGTGAAATGTGCATTCCTGAATGACCCTTTAGATGAAGAAGTTTATGTTGCACAACCAGCTGGGTTTGTGAAACAAGGCGAAGAAAGAAAGGTGTACATGTTGCATAAAGCCCTGTATGGACTTAAGCAAGCTCCAAGTGCTTGGAATAAGAAGATAGATAGCCTTTTAAGGGAGAAGTAATTTGTAAAGTGCACAACTGAGCATAGAGTATATGTAAGAAGAAGAAAGACTGAACTTCTTATACTATGTCTCTATGTCGATGATCTGTTGATAACAAGAAGTTGCAAAAGGAGATCGAAGATATCAAACATAACCTAAGTGAGGAGTTTGAAATGTCAGACTTGGGAAATCTCTCATATTTCCTTGGAATCTAATCTTACAAGAGTGGTAGAGGTTTGATGATGCACCAAAGAAGATATGCATGTGAAATACTTAAAAGATTTGAGATGCAAGATTGCAACCCAACTTCAACTCCAGCTGAGCCCATATTGCAACTTTTGAAAGAATCAGATGGAGATGATGTTGACCCAACTCAGTACACAAGAATTATTGGGTCATTAAGATACCTTTGTCACACAAGGTCTGATCTAGCATACAGTGTAGGTATCGTGAGTAGATTCATGCAGAAGTCAAATGTATCACACTTATTAGTGACGAATAGGATACTAAGGCATCTCAAAGGAACTCTCGACCATGGAATTTTATTTTCTGCATTTGATGAAGCAAAAGAATGCAAGTTAGTAGGATACACCGACTCAAGTTGGTGTAGTGATGGTGAGGATAGAAAATCCACAGTTGGCTATGTGTTTATGCTAGGTGGTGTACCAATTGCTGGGAGTTCAAGAAAGGAGCCAGTAGTGGCATTGTCATCGTTCGAAGCAGAGTACATAGCTGCTTCTCTCTGTGCATTTCAAGTAAAGTGGATGATGAACTTGGTCGAATAGATTAAAACAAAGAGTCATAGAGTTATTACCATGAAGATCGACAGCATGACAGCTATCAATGTGACAAAGAATCTGACATCACATGGACGAAGCAAGCACATCGAAATGAGGTTCCACTATCTCTAAGAGTAGGTAGTAGAAGGGAAAATGAACTCGGAACACTGTAGAACTGAGAATCAGATTGTAGATATCATGACGAAAGGAGTGCAAGTTGAAGTTTTCAAGAAGCTAAGGTCTATGATGAATATATATATATATATAGCTTAGACACAACGAATTAGGTGGTGCGTTAAGATTGTAATTCCTTATATCGAAGCAAGTAGTGCTCAATAGAAACAAGGATGTTTCGGAAACTGTAGTGTGTGTCGAATAGTGTTAGACGTCGAAGTGTCAAAGCAGGTTGCTTCATACAGAATTTCGACTTAGACCAAAATAGAAATTATGGGCTTTAGCTTAGGGAGCAAGCTAGCTCAATTATAAATAAGGAGTAACCCTATTTTTAATTGTAACACACAACATAAAGTGTAGTTGCACAATCAAATAATGTTTTCATAGTTTGAGAGCAGAGAGTTATTCTGCATAAATCATCTTCTTCTTACCCAATTTTCGTCAAACCCTAATCTTCTTTCTTATTCAAATTTATTTCTTCTTCCATTAACAATTGTCACGCATAATCATTCTTGCAATCAAGGTGTGATTGATTCACTCAAGTGAAGAGTGAATAACAAGGGATTTTGATTGGTTGATTAAAACTTGTTCAACTTGATTTATTCAGAATTCTCAAAGGTTTTGGGTTAATTCCAACAAGGACGAATATGACCATGTCGACTGTACCGATAACATACCAGTGAGTTCTGTTTATTGGAGGCCTAACTAGGGCATTAATATGTTGGTAATAGTATGCATGCAACATATTTTAGAGACATTGTACGAGATATTTTGGTTTCCACCTAATGAGTAGGAGGAAAAAATGTAGTCTTTAGATGGATGTATCACCAGTATATTCTTGTCATTTCATGTTTTTTTGTAGGTTTACCAATACTCGAAATCACATGAAGGTTATTAGCTCCAGAATTCAGCATACACACATATTTGGTCATTTTCTTCAAGTTCATAATTGAGACGTCCAACTTCTTACTTCGACTCAGCATTAGTAAGCATGAGAGTGGTTTTGTCTTGAAGAAGAGTTTCAATTCTTTCCTTCTACTTCCCATTCACCTATGACTCTTCAATCCACTTTAAATAAAGAGTTTTATATAATTCAACAAAGATATCATCAGATAGCTCATCTTCATCGCTTATAGGCTCAATGTCAGTAAGTAGCTCAGTATTATAATATATTTGATACTAGTACTAAATGCCAGACTACTACTTGTTTGATCAAACTCACTTTGTTTATGAGACTCATTATCTAAAAAGGTGGAGTTGTAACATTTCTTTGTTTTCTAAGAAAATAAGGACATCCAACTTGGATATTCCCAAATCATCCATATTTATGACATTGAATTCCTTTGGATTATGCATGGTAGCTAGGGTTTTAAGTTTCTCCATCTCTGCCTCTACACTTAAAGTTTCCATTTTTTAGAGTTTGTTGTTAATTATCTTTGACATTGGAAGAAGCATTATTCTCATGTTGTTGCAGTGAGAATCAGATATCAAGCTATTGAATTAACTTGAATCACAAATCTTTGAAATTCACCATCGAGCTTTGATTTATCCAAATTAAAGGGTAAAGATCGAAAGAAAATCCTAAGTGTGCTATGTAACAACAAAGCTAATAGAATCTAAAGTTCGGGGGTTGGTTATACCTAGGGAATGTGCTAGTATCTTAAGTATTTGTAGTACTATACAAGAACCTCTTGTTAGTATTTATGTTATGATAAAGTTTGCTTGCTAAGGAAATGATGTTAAGGTAAATACCTAGGGGTTTATTTCTAAGTATGCTCGCCAAGACACCGCATCTCATGCCTATGTATCCTGACTAGGATGGAATCAGAGCATTCGTAGTTCATCTAAATAAGGGTGAAAAAATCTTAATAGTGATCAAGGTTCAAAGGGGGAAGGTAAATGTCTATGGCAATACACCTACATGGAGTTAGGCAACTCCAATCCTAAGGCTAGGATAAGAAGGGAAGGAAGTGTCCATGGCAAGACAGTTACGTAGAGTGCGGAGACTCTAATCCTAAGGTTGGGATGAAAAAGCTAGAGATTTTAACAAGGTCTTAAGGAAATGGTGGACAAGGCTATCCTAATCATGACATGGCAGTCAATAGGGGGAACCCTTTCCTTTGGAATGATTAAGATGAGATTTTGGATGCAAAAAGAAAAGAAAATCTATGGGAGACTAAATCCTAAGAGTTGTCATGCAAAGATTAAGAACCTAAATCTATCCTACTTCGAGCTTAATCGAAAATTGAGTCGAACTAGGAAATCCTAAGGGAACATGTGGAAGTAAAGCAAATGAATAAATAAGATATAGCTCAAGAATCAAAATAAAAAATATTCTTGTCTTTTTGATTTTTTTTATAAAATTTGTTCATTTTATATTATACACGATAAAACACATATGCAACACGTAAACAACAAGGATTCACTATAAAGTATTGAATTTGTTAAACAAAAATAAAGAATTAATTTTAAGAAATTTTTTGGAATGAACAAATCTTACTAAAATGCTTAACATGAAACTTATATTTAGCATAGTTATTATCTTGTTAAAAAAGAAGTGAAAGAAAGAAGAAAAAAAAATATAAAACCTTTTTATGAAAAATAAAACCCTTTTCGTACTTTCTAAACAAATAGGAAATAAATAAAAAAAACTCTATGAAAAGAAAAGGCTCCAAACTAAATCAGGTTGGTGTAAAGTTGGGCCACAACCAAACCCAAACCCGATTTGGTTTCTTTGGCTAAAGAGAGTTATGTGAAATCCTTCATTCCAACCGTATCAAATGCCAACGAACAGAAGAAAGTAGAAAGAAAGAAATTCCAACAACACGAACGAAAGAAATGAAAACAAACCACAACCGTGAATCCCTCTGGCAATCCAAATCATCGCTCTTCCCTCAAATCTCTCTCTCTCTCTCTCTCTCTCTCTCTCTCTCTCTCTCTCTCTCTCTCTCTCTCTCTCTCTCTCTCTCTCTCTCTCTCTCTCTCTCTCTCTCTCTCTCTCCCTCTCACACACACATACACACACACACATACATACCTCGTATTCTCCTCTCTAGTTATTTATCTCGATCATGTGCTATCTCTTCGCGTCAACCTTATTCTGCAGAGGATTTCACACTGCCTCTGTCTCTTTTCGGTTTTGACTTGGTGCGTTGATGAAGGATGATGATGATGATGATGATGAATGCATTTTGTTGGGGATAGTAAGAAGATAAGGGTGGCACGAATGTGGTATGAAGAAGAAGATCAAGGTTTTAATTCCTTTTTATTTAACGATAACTTTTTCTTTCTATTTCCCTGCTTCGTTATGCCTTTGAGAGATGAGGAGAGTAAATTGGAAGTGTTGAAAGTTAAAGGAGGTTGGATTGGTAATTTGATGCAATGAGATTTTGTGGTGAAGTTTATGTTTGAAGAGTTGATGTGGAAGGTGATGATAGGTGTTGATGAGGGTGATGATGAGAAGATAGCTCGTGTGTAAGTTGAAGTTGAAGCTGAAATGAAAGTTGTTGTTGAGGGATTTTGGCAAAGCTGAATTGATTTTGTGTAGCTTCCAAAAGGAATCAGGTCCTCTCACGTTTTCTCTTTTTTTCTTCCTCTCTTTTTTTGTTCTCTTCTTCTTATGGCTCTCTCCTTTTTTGATTTGTCTCTTGTTCTTGATGGTACCATGGTGCAGAATTTTGGATGGTTGTGTTGAGCTTGTAGCAGGTCAAATTTGGAGTTTTACTGCATAATGGAGCAGGCTTGTTGTTTTTAATATGTGCAGGACATGTTATTATTTTTGACGGGAAGAGTTTGGAGTAGCAGGTTTGTGGCAACAGAGGCTTGGTCTTGGTTTTGACATATTTTTGTTGAGTTTGTACAGAGTTATAGTAGCAGTAGGTTTTAGGAGGTTTATTTATTATGATAGAAGGATAATACAATTTGCAGCGTCATGGTTTTGTGTGTAGGTCTGTGGCTGGTGCAGGAATTGACATTTTGTGCTTGGAATGAAGGGTATTATGCAGGATTGTGGAATTGATGTGATCCTGCGCAGAGGTTTTGTTTTTGTTCAAGGTTGTAGAACATTGGATTGTAGTAGTATTGTTTTTTTTGAATTTTTGTCATAACAAGGTGGAGGTAAATGGACTTTTTATTGTATCATGGGCTTTATTGTGAGTTATGAACTTGTATGAAATAATATGGGATTTTGGACTTTAAAGTGTGATTAATGGATTTTATTGGGATTTAATGGGTTTGTGGAATAAAAATGGATTTTATTTGGATGACTAAAAAAGATTGGATAATTAAAATGGATTTGGTATTTGAAAATGGATATAAATGGATAATTGAAAAAAAAATGTGGATTAGAGAAAGAAAGATTTTGTGGATAAGTTGAATTGGATAATCATGAATCTGGATATGAAAAATGGTTTATGGATGAATGAAGTAGATTTTCATGGATATTAAATGGATTTAGAAAATGGGGTAAAATGATTATGGAATGGAATTGGATAATGGATAAGTGAAATGGGTAATTGGTTTAAAAGAACAAAAATGGTTTATAAAAGGGTTATGAAAGTGAACAGGGGCTTTGTAAGACGCCTCCACCTTTGAACCACACTCAAAACCTTAACGATTGCACTTGACCGCCACAAGGCCTGAATTATATCACAACTTTGAGTTCATCTTGACATGATTTTGATTGAACGAAAAATATGGTGAACCCTTTAGATCAATGACGAGAGCCTGAACTACATAATCAGTACCTGTACACACATTGAACTTGCTAGCCTCAAGAGAAACTTAACTGAAAGAAACTTTCCCAACTTAAACCCAAAGGGTGAGAAACCCTAATCTTCGCCTTGAGTTCACACCGATGAAACGATGACTTGGTGAGAATCAAAACCCTGATTCAGAATCTTTGCCACGGCCTAATAACCTGGTACGGAAACAAACCACTTGATCCTTTATTTAATCTTACAAGACCTGAACCTTGAAGAACTTGTGGTGAAACCATATTGCACTAGATTATTGAGGAAGGGAAGTCTCTTGAGAGCATAAGAACTTGCTTGGCTGAGGATTTATCAAAAACCTTGATTGATCCATCCATTAAACCTTTTGTAGCAAACCCTAACTCCACAGGTGAAACAAAGCAAACAAAGGCTGATAATTAGTTAGTTATGCATGAATGGTTGACCTAGAATGATATGCAAAAGATCAAAGAATCTAAGGATAAAATTTGGGGTATGACACATGTCTTATGTTAAGTTTTCTCATAACCCTGTTAATTATTTTAAGCATAGAAATAGACCCGAGAATATTTTCTTCAATTCCATTAGATACTCAGTCTTCATGATCAGTCATATTTTTCTAAACGACACCCATTTGTTTTTCTTCTTGGGCTTGTCATCAACAACCATGTTAAAAGTGACGAATGATCCAAATAGTTCATCAACTCATTGTGGAAACCTCTTATGATTCCTCAATTGAGGATAACATCAAAATATATTAAATTTATATATAAATTTTTTAATAAAATTTAACAAAATAAATGAAATAATGGCATTTTAATTTTGAATTAAATTATATTAATCTATAATAATAATAATAATAATAATAATAATAATAATAATAATAATAATAATAATAATAATAATAATAATAATAATAATAATAGTAATAATAATAAGTTTATTTTCTAATATTCTACAAGAAAACTACAATGAAATTTTGTATATTAATACTATTTCAAAATTCATTGTGTATATTAAATGTTGCTCAAAAATAGTAAATATTATATCATCTTTCATCTTGTGAGTTGATACGAATATAATCATCCGATTTGAAATTCACTAATATATATATATATATATATATATATATATATATATATATATATATATATATATATATATATATATATATATATATATATATATATATATATATATATATATATATATATATATATATATATATATATATATATATATATATATATATATATATATATATATATATATATATATATATATATATATATATATATATATATATATATATATATATATATATATATATCATAGTTTTAAAAATCAGATTGGACCAGTCGGTCAGACCGATTGAACTAGGAATCGAAGTGGTAATCATTCTGGTTCAATTGTTGGATCGATTATGTAATTGAACCGATGAGAACCAGTAAAAATCAGTGTAAATAGGAAAATCGTTTATTTTGAAAAATGGCGGTTCAATTGCTTTCTTTTTTTTATTTTTAAATCAAAACGAACTCGTTTTTCATTTTTCTTAAAAAAGTAAGAGAAAACTAATATTCTTTCCTTGTATCGTTTCCAATTGTCGTCACCAGTCGTCGTCAAAACTCAGTAGATTTATATCAATGTATACTTTTGAATTGCAACTAGGTTTAGTTTAGATTTACTTATAATATAAATGAATTTTTTAGTTAAGACGTGTCTATGGTTTTTTAATTATAGCTTGAGTTTCTTTATGTTCATGTCAAATATAGTGAATAGATGCTATTGCAGTATTATAGTATTGATAGGTTGCAGAATTTGAACATACTTTATTTTTCACTCCTATGTGATTGATATCATTGGTTTCTATTAGTTGGGTTAGGGTTTTTCATAAAGTAGTTGATAATGCATATTTAATAGGCAATAAACTGAAGTTTATATTGGAGATTGATACTTTGGTTAAATTTTTAAATCAATTACTTGACTCAAATTTATAATTGATTCAAATTTGAATTTAAATTATGAACTTGTGAAATTATTATATTTTAAAAGTTTTTGGATGTTAGTGATTTCTTTTAGACACCGAGTCATTCAGTTCAACCGGTTTAATATCTATATAGTTTTGTTATAATGACAAGTTTATTCAACCGGATTTTTCGATTTTATCCGATTTAGTCATGCGGTTCGACTAGTGACTCAGTGGTTCGACCAATGAACCAGTGACCTTTACCGATTTGATGATGGGTCCTATTTTTAATATATATATATATATATATATATATATATATATATATATATATATATATATATATATATATATATATATATATATATGTGTGTGTGTGTGTGTGTGTGTGTGTGTGTGTGTGTGTGTGTGTGTGCGTGCGCGCTTGTGTGTGTGTTTAATAAATTGAAAGGCAATAAAATATTTTAGTTAAAATAAAAAATGTATAAATAGAAGAAAAAATGACAAGCTAAAAGCTACAAGTTCAAAAGCTAGTTCAAATATCTTTTGAAAAAAAGGCAAAAGCTAATAGGAAAAGTTACAAGCTAAAAACTAAACGCTACTACGGAAAACACATATCACAACGGTTGGAAAAGGGATATCACCATGTTGGTCCAATTATTTTGAGGTAATGTGTGATTGTATGTATGATGATTTCCACCACGGTCGTGCAACCGTGATTGTATCCAGGTAGCACGCTACCTACCACAACAATTACTTTAAACAACCGTTGTGATATTATTTAATGCAACATATTTAACCATGATTGTTCTTAACAACCATGATTAAATATAGACCTAAGTTTATTAAAAATTATGTGGAATGCTTATTTCGCCAATACTCACTAAACATATAACTTTTTAATATGCACTAGAACATTATAATATGACAAACTAAGTTATATTAGAAGAATAAGTTCACGTTCAACACTTGACAAGAGTTCTTCAACACCTTATCTATATTTTGTTTTTGACAATAAGAAATTGGTTTAATAATCCTAGTTCTTCAACCACCTCCGTCTTCACCTCTAATTGTTTTTGTAAAATATTATTTACTTTGCAAAAAAAAATATTGGTGGAGAGAGGGGTGGTTGGAGATCTAGGATCATTAAACCAAGTTCTAACCGTCAAAGGACAACATGCATTTAACAGTGAGAAGAGTTTTTATCAAGAATTGAATGTGTACTTATTTTTTAATACAATTTTATCTATCATATCATAATTTCTAACACAGTTTAGAAAATTATATATTCGTTAAGGTATTGAAGAAAACTCAAACCACATAGTATATAATAAAATAATCTTTCAAACAAATATTAACGATAACATTCATAAAAAACATTCATCAACAACAAACCATAAACAACAAAAATGATACAACAAACATATCAAGTCATAAAATGCTTCATAAACATACCATACATATCGCCTAAAGGCGTGTTGTCAACGAAATAAGGATGAAGATAAATTTAGACCTGCAAACTTGTGTAGAATTTGAATGGATGTCATTCTGGATCTTTGACACAATTTTGTAAGGCTAAATTTATCTTTGCCTTTATTATTGAAAGAAGCATCCATACCTACAAGTCAAAGCAAGAAAGAAGTTCAAATATCATGAAACAAGCTATTGAAACAGATTTTGAAAAAAAAACTATAGAGAAAACAAACTTGTAAATATCCACTAGCTAAGATTTGTTATTATGGTTTTGTTATGGAGTTTCCATATGAGAGATAAGAGTGAGAGAATTGTTAGAGTTTTGTTTTGAGAGAGACGAGTGAAAGAGTTGTTAGAGTTTTATTTTGAGAGAGACGACTGTAATGTACTGAAGCGAGAGATAACTCTGCTTGTATATAAATAAAGTATCACCTTTCATCACAGTTGTTAATAAAAATCGTGGTGATATACAAGGTCAATAACATTTTTATCACGATAAATGGCCAATTGTAGGTGATAAGATTTGAACCAGTTCACCCCGTGTCTTTTCACAACGGTTGCTTCATTTGACAGTTGTGACATGTCCTCTAGTAAATAAATAAAAAGTGCCTAGAAATAAAGTATTACCATGATTAACTCTATGACCGTTGTAAAATTGGTGTTACGAAAGATATATTTTGTTGTAGTGAAAGGATAGTTACCAAACAAAGCTTTTTGATTAATATGAGCTGAAAGTTAAAAGCTAAAAGCTAAAAGCTCTTTTATTGGTGTTACCAAACAGACTCATAATCTAAAATAATATATGAACGATTAAAAAAAGTAATAAATATAAGAAACAAGAAAATTTTAATCAAGTTCAGTGCAACTGTCACCTACGCCTGAAGGGTCGTAGCTCAGTGTAAAATAAATTCACTAATTATAAATAGTCAATAGTATACGACTGTCTTATCTGAACTATCCCTGTTTTATAGCCATTTTCCTACTACTACTCGTGAATTACAACTCAAACTCCTTCTAAAATTGAGATCTCTTCACTTCCACTCAAACACTCTCTCAAGTGTTTGTATGTCTCCCGCAATAAGAACATGACAAACTTCACAAAAGGAAAACACAATTTTTTCTTTCAAAGAATGGTAGAAAATGAAATATGATATAGTTGAATATAACAAGTCACACTTTATTTTTTAATTAGAAAAAACATCCAATATAAGTCCATGTGATGAACGAATGATTTCCCTTTTAGGCTTGTATACCCATTAGGTTTTTATAAATCAATTCATAGCATATCCAATCTTAAACAAAATTAAATCTTTCCAAAATAAATCACGTGGATTCTGGAAAAAAATAAATATTTTCAAAATAAATTATGTAGAATCTGGAACAAATAACATACGATTCGGATATGATTCATTTCCAAAAAAATTGTGCAAATCTAAAATCAAACTAAACATTTCCAAAAATAAATGCACTATTGGATAACAGAGCCAAGATATCCCAAAAACATACGTGACATCTTATTCCTTAACATTTTACCAATAAAAATAAATCAATCATATGAAATACCAATATTGATTCATGGTCTTTAAACTATAATAAGAAACCTCAACTCCTAAGCCTCATCCATCATAGAGAAATTACCCATGAGGTAAGTGATTCGTAAATTCATATTAAAAAGAACAGTTTGTTAGAACAAGATTTTTTCTTGTCATATTCTCTTTTAGTTTTGATGATAACAAAAATATTAAAAGAACAATGGTTTATTTGATGTGTGTTTTATAAATGCAGGTTCTTGTACATAAATAATCATAATTTATTTTACTTAAGATACACTTGGAGTTGCTTCATTGATAGCTTCTTGTGGCAGAGTCTGAAGAATAATTGTTAGTGTGGTTTGATGAAGACTTTAAACTGAAGGCCTCAATATTCAGACACGTTTATACACTTAGTAATTGTATATCAACATCACGTACCATTAAGAGTTGGTGATAAAGCTGTGGACTATACGTACTACTAAAAACAAGTTATATTGTCTTATCATCCTATCAGCCTGATTCTACACGATTTCAAGGCTCAAGAAAAGCTGGTATATTCTATGGATGTCTGCTCACAACGGCTTTATTAGTACAAAACCTCTTGAAGACTGAAAGGTTAAACGCGTTACACATTGGATTCAAAATTTGCTGTGAATCCATCTTCGACATCTCTTGTACTATGGAGCAAAAGTAAAGACACTTGATCAAATCACCTTCTCAACGGCTAGTTTTTAGAAAGGCTATATATATACCTGAAGATTCATGCTTGAATTTTAACAAGGAATCTTCTGTTGAATGAGTAGCAAGATCAAACCATTATCAACTCTATGTAATATGCAGATTTTCTGTTTTAGGTTGTAATTGTAAAAGCCTTAAGATTTCTTACCCCTATATATATTTAGAAATCTTAAGTGCTTTAGGTCTTTATTATGGTGATCTCCTGTACCTCTGATGCTTGCATCATGTACACCTTGTTCTCTATTCTACTGAGCCTTCAGTAGTTTATATTAAGTCTCTTGTTATGTGCTTGAGCAAAAAGTCTTGTCTCATTGGGATCCAAGCAACAGGCCTTGAGCCAAGATGCCTAAGCCACGTAAGTCTCATTGCTTAAGTGCTTGAGCTATGAAAATATTATTCAGCTAGTCTGATTGAGCAAGTAGGAAGTCTCAGTCTGGATGGCCAGAAGAGCAGGTGGCTCGGCCAGAGGATGTGACATAGGAAGTTTTAGGCATGTGTTCCAAGCAAAGGTAAGTCTTAACTAGAAGACAGATGAGAAGGCGACTCAGTCAGATGGTGTGAGCAAAGGTTAAGTCTTAGACATGTGCTATAAGCAAGGGAAGTCTTAGACATTTGGTCTAAGCATTTATAAAAGTCTTATGCAGAAGCATAAGCGATTGTAATCGTAACTGGTTATAATGAAAATCTCTTGTGAGATAAGGGGGCTGGACTACTCTCAGTTAGTGGAGGAACTAGTATAAATCTTTTGTGTCTTTTGCTATTGTTTTATTTACTTCTGTTGTATCCGCTGCCAAAAGAATTAACTTAGAATCTGAACATCAGTTCTGATTCTGAAACTTTGATCAGAAGCTAATTTATATGAAAACGTGAAACACAATTCAACCCCCATTTCTTGTGTACTTTTCACACCTACAATTGGTATCAGAGCATGGTCTGTGCTTAACACTTAATAGTGGTGCAAATATTGATCTAATAAGAAAAGTATGTTTCTTCTTCAAGAAGGAATCAAGTGCCACATGAAAAATATCATACGACTTTTCCTACCATATTCAAATAGGTGATTACATTGAATTTAAATGATGGAAAAGCTAAACATATTTTTAACTCATTGGACTTGATAAAGAGCTGTTGAAGGTCTATAGAATATCCTTGAAAAATGTATTACTATATAAGTTGATGGTGTTAAAGATGATCATGTCGAAAATCTCTTTCACCAATTTAGAAGATGCATATTGAATATCGTCAGAGGTAGTTGCACTCTTGTAGATGAAGGTGTGAGAAAAACACAAAAAATGAGGGTTTGAAATGGGTTTTCAAAAATGAAATATATTTATGAAACTCAAGTAGAAATCACAAAGAAACTAAACAAGAGAGAAAGACACACGATATATCCTGGTTCACTTGAAAACTATCAAGCTAATCTATTCCATCCACCAAGGTGATTTTTCCTTATATCCAAGGACTTAATCCAATATAATCAACTTATTACAATCTGCACTAGCAACCTCTAGTGACTAACAACCACAAAGACTAACTGTCTAAGTCTTCTTAAGGATTCTAACCTAACTAGTCCCTTAAGGAATTACAAACAACAGTTTGTGAAAGATAAATGTTTACAATGAAATGCTCCTACTCAAGCAGATATAAACACAATGAATATCTTAAAAAAACTTAAAGAAAATTTGCACACAGTATGAATTTTTCGTTGTTGTCTTCTTGTGTTGTTGTTTTGTTGTTCTACTACTCTATTTTCTTTAAGTTATCAAGTCCTTATATAGCCAGTAAAAGATCCATTGGAGGGCAGATCAGGAATATTCTTGGGTGAGATGGCGACTTAAAAGAATGTCGTTACGTATGGATGAATATCGTACATAAAAGTTATAATTTTCACCACAAAATCAGGGTAGTGGGATGGTAGTGGAATGAAACATTTTGATATGTACTATATACTATTTCCCTCATAAACTTTTGATCTTATCTTTTGTACATCAGAGGATTCTGGATAGAGATGTTTGAAGCATGAGTAGAAGAGTTGACCATTGGGTCTTCAGAGTCTTAAGTCTTCAGAGTCTTCAGAACTTGTTCACCAGAACCTTGTCTTCAAAATCTTTAGCACTTAGTCTTCAGAACCCTTAGTCTTTCAGAAACTTAAGTCTCCAGAGTCTTTAGAACTTTGTTCAGCAGAACCCTGTCTTCAGAGTCTTTAGCACTTAGTCTTCAGAAGAGAACAACTTCAGAAGCTAGACAGCCTTCAGAAGTAAATCATCAGAGTCGCGCTCAGAGGCAGAATCCAAGAGAGCATCGCAATAACAACATATTGCCTTCTTAGAATCTTTCTAAATGTGAGTAGGTACAGAATCAGACTTGCTTCTTTGGCGCAGAAGTGAATTTTGTCATACCTGAATGATGTTGCATATGTTCTCTACCAGAGTCAGAACCTGTTTGTTAAAACTCAGAATAACAAACCGTTAGAGTACCAAAAATAATTTCACACAAATACTAATTTGTTATTATCAAAACTTAGAGATAAACAACAGAACCAAATCTTGTTCTAACAATTTCCCCCTTTTTGATAATGATAAAACAATGTATTTTGATGAAACAATTTCGTACAAAAATAATCAGTAAGTGATAACAGATATACATTTATAAATGAATTCCCTTTATCATGCTCCCTCTGAATCTAAGACTTATAAAAATCTTATCAGATTTGGGATAATAGAGCCTGATTGGTCTTATCAGATACAAAATAATGTCTGACTAAGTTTTTCTGAATATTTTGTCAGAGCTGATTCTTATCAATTATCGAAGCAAGTTCAAGGCTGATTCTTATCATATGCATCAGATAGTCATGATTGCCAAAGTTTCAATATCGTTCCCGAAAAAACATTCTAAAAAGTATTGTGTGCATTTATTTTGTTAGAATGTCAGAATTATGATTCAGAGAACAAGATATTTTCATCAAAATAATTTCTCCATTACTACTCCCCCTTTTTGTCATAATAAAAAAGGTAAACAAAAAAAAACTAAAAGGTAGCCTAAAAAGTGTCTAAGGTTGAGGAGGAGGGAGCCTATGAAGAATCTGAGCAAGCACATTCTGAATGTTGGATGTAACTTCATCTTACTTATCCATTCTAGTTCTGAATAACTCTTGTTCCTTCTGAATGCTTTCTAGAGTCTTCAACACTGGATCAGAACTAGAGTTATTAGAGCTTTCAACAACGTTCAGAGCATATTCAAAATTCTTCATTTCAGCTTCTCTCTCAAGAGCTTCCTTAGCTTATATTTCCACTAATTCTCTTTCTACAACTAACTTTTCTTTTTAGTTTCTCTCTGATCTTCCAATCTTTCTTCTGCTTTCCGAATAAAGTGTTCTTTTGTTTGATCAGAGAGATTTTTGATCTTTAGAAACTCCAAAGACATCCATCGATTGAATTGATTCCAGGTAGCATCCAGAGCAGAAGGTTCAGCGCTAGAACTGGATTCATCAGAAAGTTTCTTGACTCTCCTAACCGCATTCCCTTTAAAAGTAGAAATGACTTTATCAAGGCTATGAGGTGGAATATCAGAAGGTTGATGTTCAATAAGTGTTTGGGTTTCTTCATCGGAAGCAACTAGATTAGAAAGTGTTTGGTTAGAGTTTGACTCGGAGTTTGTTTCTAGTGATGAATGGTCAGGATTATTAGAGATGGTTATTGCATTTGTGTATGGAGAGGTTGGGGATGTGGGTGATTGAGGGTTGGTTTTTGGAATAGGTTCTGTAGGAATTTCTATAGAAATGGGTTGAGTTATGATGTTAGAAGTTAATGGTAAAGATATGGTGGGAGTTAATGGTAAAGATATGGTGGGAGTTAATTGAGTGGAAGTGGTTTTAAAAAGTTGTGTAGATGGTGCAAAAGATTGAAATATCTGAGATGATGGTGGTTCAGAAAGAAGGATGGATGAGGTTGTAACTATGGTTGAAAATATTGGAGGTAGTGTTGGAATATATTAAGACACATTTCTATTAGTAAGAACATATGCAATCATAGAAGAGTCAGAAGACTTACTTGTCGGTTCTGGATAGGATGCTAGTGAAGTACTCTTCATGTTGGCTTCACCCAAATGCAAACCTTTCTTTTTCTTCTTAACAATCTTCTTCGGAAGGGTCTTGTTATGGATTCTTTTCTACCTCATCAGATCAGGGACTGTATCTGGTAGATCTTCTAACGAGAATCTAGACAAATCATATCCTTCATCTTCATGCATCTTAATGTACTCCACTATAGCTTCTATAGAGACAATCTTGGTGAACATAGGAAATCCATTGATTATCATTCTCCTTGACTTCAAATTGTTCCAATGTGTAGCCATACATGGTTCAAATATAACCTCGTTTATAATTTGTATCCGCTTCAGATTTCTGCTATTCAGAGGTGTTCTAGTTATAATTTCTAAATATTTTTTAAAATTCAAAATTTCTAGATGATCAACCATACCACTTTCAATCAGAACATTTGTGATAAGTCTACCAAGAGGAATATAGTTTTTAAACTTCTTTCCATCATTTATGGTTTCTCTTACAGAATCTCTGAGATATTTGAAGGGAATGGAAGGAAGGCAGATCTTTTCACCTTTCATCAGATAATACAACATGTATTTCTGATCAGTGTTAATGAAGTCAGATGAACTTGATGAAGGTCTATGATAGATACAACCCAGAATGATCCTGAGCCAGACGCGGAGCTCTTTAGACAGATCTTGACTCTTAAAGGGTTGCTTTCCATTAGATGATTAAGTGAAGATGGCTGGGTTTATCACTTCAGAAAGAAAAAACTTTGACTTTGAATTAATTTGATAGTAATACTTTCCACTGGCATTCTCCATTCCAAGTAAGGTAGCGATAGATTTCTTCGTGATGACAAATTTGTTTCCCAAAACATATCACACAATGATGTGATCATCAGCATCAGCAAATCTCCAGAATTTGTTGATTAGATTAGGGAAGGTGGGACTGTAGAGACGATCAAAGTAATTTCTCCAACCTTGAGCATTCAGTTCCCAAAATAAATCTATTCCATTATCAAACAGGTTATCAAAATCTACCAACCATTCACAAAGAACTTCCAATTCTTCAAAAGGAGTCAAGAGATGAATGTGAGATGGACGATCCACAATATGAACTTCAACTAGTTTATGGAAGGTAGATAACGATTGATGTAATGACATTGAAGCAGTTTGAGCAATAGCAGAAACCATTTGAGATGATTCTGCATGTTGTGATTATTGAGAGAAATTGTAGACACTTTGTTGTCGAAGATCCATTTATGAAGATGATGAAGTTACAGAACACAAAGGGTTTTTAGGGTTTCTAAGAAAAAAGTGTAGGAAGTAAAAGAGTAACGTAGTGTGTGATAGTGAGATAATGAGTATTTAAAGAGAGAAATTGATGATTACAAAAAATAGGGAGTAACATGGAGTAATTATTTTAAAACCTAATCTCACGAAATCACAATGCTCGAGGTGTCACTTCAACGATCATGTATGATTTAGTATTAGACAAGTGTCACAAGAAATCATAGTCGTCTGTTTAAGTGAACACGTCTGATGTTTCCAAAGTCAAAAATACCAAGAGGTGTCTGACTAGACAAGCTTTTGATCAAGATATCTTCTAACATGTAGAAGTATCTTTATTCAGAAAGATAAATAAATAAATAAAAAATATTTGCTTAACGTCATAATATCTTTTTATGAAAGGAGATTAAACATATTTTGATAAAATTCATTCTGGACAAAAATCTGTATTTAAGTTTTTCAGAATGAACTGAAATCTATCTTCAGTTAAGGGTTTTGTAAAAATATCAACCCACTGATGGTCTGTATCTATAAATTTTAGAGTTAAAATCCCTTTCTGAACATAGCCTTTGATGAAATGATGTTTAATTTCAATGTTTTTAGCTCGAGAATGTAAAATAGGATTCCTACATAGGAAAATAGAAGTTGTGTTATCACAGAAGATAGGAATGTTACCCTCGTGAATCTGAAAATCTTCTAGTTGATTCTCCATCCAGAGCATCTGGGTAATGTAAAGTGACGCTGAGATGTATTCTGCTCCTGCAGTAGATAATGCAATGGTTGATTGCCTTTTGCTTGCGCAAGATACATGGTTATTACCCAGAAACTGACAATTTCCAGAAGTACTTTTCCTTTCTAATCGGTCTCCAATATAATCTGCATCATAATAACCAGATAGCTTGTACTCTAATGTTTTCTTATACATTTGTCTTACCTCAAAAACTACCATCCTCGCGATGGACGCGGAAAGAACGTTCGAACAGAGTTGCCACCAAACTTTATTCATTCCAAAGAAGGAATAGAAAAATATTGATAAAACCTTTAAAGGGTAAGAAAATGGTCATCGCAACCAAATTCTAGGTTTAGGAGTGGATTATATAAAGGGAAGGTATTAGCACCCTCTACGTCCATTGTACTTAACGAGAACCTCTTGATTCGATTTGTGATACGAGTTAGCTAGGCTTGTTTTTTTATCTTCTAAAGATTCACTTCTAAGGGGAAATGAGTGGTTTTTAGATAGGGTGCTCGCCAAGGATTGGGGCCCTTGTGCCTACCTACTCCCTCGTGCAATGGGAAAATCAGAGCATCGTAGTTTGTGGGACTATGGTAAAAGGTTTGGGATAAAAATAAAAAAGTTTGCTCGCTAGGATCTCGCAATCCTATGCCTACGTACCCTCACTGAGCAATGTGGAAGTCAGAGCATTGTAGTTCGTGAGACTATGGTTAGTTAATGTTTGAAGTGAATGAGTGCTTAGGTCGTATTCTAACTGCTAAACATTGGCTTGTCTGCTTCCTAGGGGAGACTGAAGCACTAGTTCATATGCGTGGAAGAAAGGACTAAAAAATGTTCTGTGAGAAAGTTGTTCGAGTTGTAGGTCGCGCCGGGGCAAGGAATTGGTGTCTTGAGAAAGTTTCAATCGCACGGAGGTGAGAAAAGAGAGTTGGTCATGTTAGATGTTTTGTTTAGATGACGATTACTTGAAGCTTAAGAAAGGCTCATTGGGCCCAAGAAATCAGGAGAGTGAATCGAAGAATCGACTCTCTCTCTTTTGCAACCTTAATTGTGAAAGAGTTTTGATATAATTAAGGTAAATTAGACGGATGACAATTACTTGAAGCTTAAGAAAGGCTCCTCGGCCCCAAGTAATCGGGAGAATGAGTCAAAGGCTTGTCTCTCTCTTTTTTTTCATCTAAGTATTTAAGAAAATATGTTTGATTTAGTTTATTGTAAAAATAGTTTAATGTGAGTTGGATTATAAATATTTTAGAGAAGACAATTGTTCAAACTTAAGAAAGGCTCCTCGGGCCCAAAAAATTAAGGAGAGGAATCAAAGACTCCATTTCAACTCCTTTTGCATCTTTCATTGAAATTGTGTTTAAGTATGGTTAAGTATATTGATTTGGTTTGAAGAAAATGCTCGATGTTGATCGAGGTTTTAATTTACATACAAAACGATTAAGGTTTGAACTAATGGAAATGAGGTCCTAGTGATAAAGAAGGATCAGTTTGAATGTAAACATCAATTTCTTGGATAGTTTGATTAAGATATTGGTTAATTTGTTTTGGTGTTGTTGAAGTTTTCAGTAAAGAAAAGTCAGTGTTTAGAGGAATAATGAACAATGTGGAGGTTTGATTGGATTCAGGGGGTGAGGGTGTATGAGACTTTCTCAGTGAAGTGTTTAGATTGGAATCAATTTGGAATTCAACCTTAGTATCTGATCCAGTGGCAGGTGAGACGAATTCATCTGCCGCTTTTGTATCACTACTAGAGTCATCTGGATTTTACTCACAGGACTTCTAAAGTCTTCTTCTCTTTAGGAGTTTCCTCTACATCTTCTGCTTCAGAACAAACATATTTGCTTGTTCCAGCCCTATCTTCAGTAGTGGCATTCTTCTTGCAGCTATTGTGGGATTTTTGAGTTAACTGGATAACTTCAGATGAGTTAACAACAGATTCCAATCTACTTCCAAGCTATTTTCTCAGGACTTCCTCATGTGATTATTTAAATTCAGTGGCTTCCTTTCTATGATTATTTTTAATCATATATTCTGTTACAAATGCAAAATAGGAATTGATGACAGCAGTGAATAATTTGTCAACCTGTTCCAAGGCCCGAGCCCTCTTTACTTCCCTTTCTTTTTCTTCTAATAGACTTAAGTTAGACAACTTCCTTTTCTTGGATGCAATAATTTCCTTATCTGAGTTATTGTCCTATCCTTCTCCTCTTGTTTTGGAGGAAAGGGCGTTATTGGTTTCTCTGAGCTTGTCAACTTCTTGTTGTAGATTTTCTTTTGTTTTGAAATGTTCTTTCGTTCTCTAAACAAATCTTTCTTCATCCTATTGTACAGCTTTCTAGGCATCTCCTATTAGTTTCTTTCTTACAAGTCTTTGTACTTCTGTTTCTTCTTCATCCTTTTTATTATCATAGATGATTACCATTCATTTTCTCTTTCTCCTTGAATTATACACATCTTGAGATCTGTCGGGAAGCTGATTAATATATTCCTGAGTAGTGGTTACTCCACATTCCTTCTTAGCTTTTTTAATAAGCATTCTGATGACTTCAGGAGAATCTTCCTTGGTTAAAACAGGAAAGTTTTTCAAAAACTTCATGTTCTTATCTTTTCTAATTTTGATAGGATTGTCAATTGTTATAATGTCCTTTTTCAGTCTATCTTTCAAGTGAGCCAGAACAGATGCAGATAATACACTTTATCCAGATCCTGAGTGGCTCCATATTCTGTCAGCAGATTGACTAGTTTTCCTTGATAGAATAGTCCAGAAAGTAACCTTAAATAAGGTATTGTTATTTTAAGTTTCTTGGAGGTGTCTTTGATAGATTCACACAAGTGATGAAAGACGTAACCCGTGAGATTTAATCTTTGATTAGTTGTAAGAAACCATATAAATAACTTGTGATCCCAGGAAATTTGACCAGATCTTCCTTCTCGAGAAATTAAACAGCCAATACGAATTTTGAACACTAGTTTATGCTCTAGATGCATGTTCTTTACATTACCGAAGTCGCTTTTATTTTTGAATTGAGCATCCTTATTTATTTATCATAAGTTCCTCCATCCTTTCTGTTGTGAATCAACAACCCTTTATTTTTAGCCCTAATTAACTTAGTAATGTGTTCTTGAGTAATGGTAACTTCTAGACCCATTACAGCAGATCTAATTTCTTTACACTTGAACTCCTTTAAACCCATTTCAATTATGGTTTTTCCTTTCAATTTATTATTGTTTGCTATAGTGATTCTTTCTTCAGTCTGAGCAAAGAACTCATCATATACTTCGGCTCTGACCCAAAAATCCTTAACCACCGATGGATAAGTAGGTTCATTCAGCATTTTGAAGTAGTTCATCCAACCTTGACTCTTGAAGTAACTTCTCAAGCTACAACTGTTTGTAGCAAAGCTCTCAAAGTCGATAATTTTCTCAATAAGAAGCTTAAGATCATCATGATTTAGAGAAGAAGTCTTTGGTTTGATCTTAAGGATTTGCATGTAACCAATGTTTAAAGGATTGACAGAAGAAGATTACATAAGGGTAAATGAGTTTTCTAGGGTTTTACAGTTAGGTCACAAGAGTATATAGTGAAAGAGGTTGTGTGTGTTGAGAGGGTATTGAAATAGATAAAAGATATTAATAACTATTGAGAACATAGGAAAAGAGCAAAATTAAATTCTTTTCAAGTTCAATTAATAAGTGTAAGGAGAACAATTCATACAGGTGTAAAGTGAGATACATGTGTCAAAAAAAATTCATCCATAAAGCATGAAAGAACACAACCAACACAACACTCTTTTTCGTAAAAATCTGAATCAGCAAAATTTTCAGAGATCATCTTGGAACAAGACATTTCTTTATCAACAGTTTTGACAAAGACAAATTTTGACAATTATTTAGATTAAGATTCTTCATTTAAAAAAACTTTCTACAAGAGCGCTAGGGAGGAATTTAATTATACAAAGAGAACAAATATCCAAGGCATGTGTTCTGAAGGATCTAAGAAAGAATTTATCAGAATAAAAATACAAATACAAAGAAAAATAAAAAGATAAAGTATAACTTATATGGATAGATTTTTGATCCTGGAACTGAAGTTAGTTTTGATGAGGAGCTTGTGATAGGTCCAGTAGCCACTAAGTTGAACCCAAGGTCTTTACGTAGCATCATTTGATCTTGGGACCCGTTGTTCACGTAAATTACCAAGTTCTCCCATTGAATTCATATTGAAATGAAAAGTACATTCTCCCACATAATCTTTGTCTAAACCACTGTGAAGCGTTATGCACAGACCAATATCTGATACCAATTGAAGGTAGGAAAGTACACAAGAAAGGGGTTGAATTGTGTATGGAAAAAATGCATATATGTTTCTTGCTTCTTTCGATGTTCAGAAGCGATATGTGATTCTAAATAGACATTCAAAACCAAACCATAAATGCAGTGGAACCGAAATTAAACACAAAGTAAACATCACAAGAACACAAAAAATTTATACTGGTTCCTCTCCCAACTAAGAGTACTCCAGTCCCCTTGCTTAGAAAGATATTTTTACTATAAGCAATGCTTGAGTACACTTGTTTATGTATTTAAACATAAGACCTTTTTATAATACTGACTTATAGTCTGAAACATTTCTATTTAACCAGATCCTGATTAAAACTTTCTTTTGCTTATAACTCGTGTTTAAGACTTCACTTGCACAATTAGCTCCTTATTGAGACTTCTCTTGCTTAGACTACTTGCCTAAGACTTCACCTTGATTAGAGCTCGTGTGTAAGAATTTACCTTGCTTAGAGATCATGTCTAAGAATTTACCTTGCTTAATCAGCCTCTAACTAAGACTTTCCTTTGCTTAGAACTTGTGTCTAAGACTTTACCTTGCTTAATCAGCCTCCGACTAAGACTTTCATTTTCCTAGAGCTTCTGTCTAAGAATTTACCTTGCTTAGAGCTCGTGTCTAATAATTATTTTCTCAGACCTCCTACCCAAGACTTTGCCCTTGCTTAAAGATCATGTCTAAGAATTCTTTGCTCAAACCTTTTGTCTGAGACTTTTTTTTTGCTTAGAGCACATATCTAAGACTTCTTTGCTCATACCTCTTGTCCAAGACTTTGCCTTTGCTTAGAGTACATGTCTAAGACTTCTTTGCTTAGGCCTTCTGTCCAAGACTTTACCTTTGCTTAAAGCACATGTCTAAGACTTCTTTGCTCAGACCTCATGTCCAATACTTTGTCTTTGCTTAAGAACATCATATTTAGAAGAAAAGGGAACAAGATGTATCAGTTTGACATAAATGATTAAGCAAGGCTACGTAGTTCTTTAGGGAAAACCTATGTGTTCTTTAAAGAGTTATGCTTTAGACATTTCAATTAGTTAAACCTTTGCTTGTTGCTCGCTCTTGGAGAACAAAGCCTTTGTTTGTTTCACATTGAAATGAATAAAGCATACTCATTTCTGAGAAGGGAGTTTTCATCGGTTGGTTTGTTTTATTGAACAAGTATTTATATTGCGTTCGGATATTTAAACGTTGGTTTACATGCTCGTGGTGGAGACTTAAGCACTAGTTTGTATACATGTTATGACAGACTAGACAATGTCTTTTTTAAAAAGGTTTTCAATCGCACAAGGGCGAGAAAATAGATTAGATGCGTTGACTGGTTTTTAGGTGAATGACAAATGCTTGATAAGAATAAGACGTGAGCCTCGAGACCAATTATTTAGGGTTTTACTAGAATGCTAGACTCCAACGAACCTTTTTCATTCAATGTAATTATGGAATTTTCTTGATGGACAACAGACATTCAATAAGAACGAGATGTGTGTCTCAGAATCGATTATTCAAAGGTGCCACTTGAATGCTAGACTCCAACGGTCCCTCTTTTTGTCCAAGTTAATATTAAGTGTTTTAGAAATGAAAGAGAGAATAAACGGTTAACCTAAGACGGGTGTCTCAGGACCAATCATTTGAGGATTTAAGGAATGCGAGACTCTAGGGAGCCTCTTCTTTCGTGTTTAGTTAAGAAGAGATTTTCAATGATACAATTTAATCGAGGAAAGATTTGCATTTTATTGAAAATGCTTTGATCGGTTTTGAAAATGTCAGTTGGTGTTAGACCAAGGTTTTATATGGAGAATAAAATTTAATGATTTATTTATTTATC
The DNA here is from genome assembly GCA_963859935.3 of Lathyrus sativus. Taxonomy (NCBI): domain Eukaryota; kingdom Viridiplantae; phylum Streptophyta; class Magnoliopsida; order Fabales; family Fabaceae; genus Lathyrus; species Lathyrus sativus. The sequence continues at coordinate 22,378,720 of OZ012738.1, read as the reverse complement.
ATTAGTAGTAATCATCTATTTATTTAATTAATTGTGATAATTTAACAAAAATAAATAAATAGAAGCAAACATAATAAAAATCAAAATATGTTGAAAACAATATTTTATTATTATTATTATTATTATTATTATTATTATTATTATTATTCAAACATTTAAATAAAACATCAAAAATTAAAATAAATAAGTAAATTAATCCATGCAGACTGGGGTATGAGACCAAATGAGGGTGTTTGCTAAACAGAAGTCTGCCCCAATTAGAATAGGGCCTCAACGTTGGCCTAGTTGTGAATTGTAACACACAGGGAGGTGAAAAGCATAAAAGAGGATGTTGGCTAGTGCAAACGGGTTGGGTCCAAATGGTCCAAACCCTAGTTATCCACTCAAAACCCTAGAAGGCAAAGAGTTAGCCGCCACTCTTCATTATGCATCCCTTGATTTTATAAAAATATTTTAAACTCTTTTGAATGTGTATAGGATTCCAATGTTATTTGACCAGCTTTCAATTAAACTGGTCGTCACATGTCAGTGAGAGAAAAAGTCATTCAATCTAACAAAATAAAACATAGCCAAGCATAAAGGAAACTCAAACACTCCACTCTCTCTCGCCTCTGTCTATTTTCCTTCTACAAACATAATTTCTAGATTAAACCTTACTAATAAGGATAAAAACCCAAAAGTCTTGGATGAACACGACCAAGGTGTTCATCCCACTTTTCTAGAAACACTCAAAACGACCTCCCACGTGAAAACACAAAAACATAATCTTCCCTCAAAACAAAGTTCTGAATCCGAATCCATTCTCAAAACACCAAAATAATGAATCAAACGGATCGGAAAAGGAAATTTATAAACCCTAGAAAAAAATCATCTCCAAATCAAATAGTAATCAAGCAATTATCATGAGGGAACAAACGAGCAAGTATGCAATATCACATTACAAAACAAGAAATCAATAAAAAGTAGTGAATAAAGCCTCGCTGGAAAATGAAGTTTTCGGTGAGGGTACTGTTGTTTGATTTTGACCTCAAGGTACGTCACCTCTTTCACTCTTCCTTTGAACCCTCTTCCTCTACTCCTTTCTTTCTGCTTCTTCCCCTTTGTGTATAGTTATGCTTTTAAATATTGATTTCAATTAAGTGAGAAAAAGATTTAAAGCAAAATTTTTCAGGAAAATATGTTGATCTTAAGCTTGTGTAGAGTGATTCATATATGGAATCACTCTATAAGCCAACCAAGCAGTTTGGGAGGATTTCTATAGAGTAACTTTTTCTCAATTCTCTTTTTTTCTGAACAGTAGGATATGTTCTTATATAAGGTAATTGGAAAACAAATACGTGTGAGTTTTTGTGAGTATGTGAATTAGAATTCTATTAGAAAAACTTTCACTCAAATCCCTGAAATCGTATGAATGTTTTTGAGTGGCGTGAGTTAGTTTTGTAATCCCCAAAAGTTGATTCATGATTCAATCAACAAACTTCATATCAAGTTTATTCATGATTTAATCAACAAACTTCATATCATGTTTTCCCTAAAGTTATTGGGTGTTTATGGATACTTCCTTCGTAATGAGATGTGTGTATCGTCTAAGTGATTATGTGCAATTCTAATAAAAAAGCATAATTTATTTTATAGTAAAATTGTGTTTGCCGCACAAATCATTTTTAGTTTAAAACTCTGATAAAAGTTTTCAAACTATTTTCAACTAAGGTTATAATAGGGATGCCTATTCGCCCCTTCCAGACCGTTGAATACTCCATATTCTCACCCAACACTTCCAATCATATTTAGACTATTTAGAATTTTCAAGTCATTCTTAAATATTATTAAGATTAAATATGTTTTTAATTCTTTTAAATATATGTATGACTTTTAATATTAATCATTCTAAAAATTTCCTTTGAATGTTAGTTCCTCTAAAAATTATCTTCAAATTTTAATCATTGTATTGTAACTAATGTGAGATATTGGATCGAACTCTAGTTAGCATGCCGTCGAAGTTTGCTCACATGCTATTGTCGAAGACCTACATGCTGTAGTCGAATTGTATTCTAGTATGTAGTTTTTGAATTGGGCCTTGTGTTAAGGATCCAATTGTTTAAGTTAACTTGTACCCTAAGTTAGTTTGTAATGGGTAATTGTTAAAAAGCCCATTAGTTTAGTATATTAGGTTTTATTATAAATAACAGACTAGTCTATCATCTTATGTGTGGTGTGGCAAATCCTAATTAGGGTGAGACGGTTATTTGTATTCTTGAGTACTTGTAATCTGTTTATAGAGAAAGTAAAAAATATCAGTTATAACCAATCTTTGTTGTTCTTCTTCTTGTTTTTTCTGTTAACCCTAACCCTTGCGTGTTTCTTGATCATAAAGAAATCGAGTATATTTTGTTTTAAGGCATCCTAATTCACAATAAATTGGTGCGGTGAGCATGGAGAAGATGCCTTCAACAAAGTATGAGACTGAAAAGTTCACCAGAGTGAACGATTTTGGTCTGTGGCGCTTGAAGATGAAAGCCCTACTGGTTTAACAGGGTTGTTTGGAAGCGTTGAAGGGAGATTTTATCATGGAGGCTACATTAACGGGAAAAGGAAAGACGACTATGATAGAGAAAACCCACAACACAATATTATTGAGCCTTGATGATAAAGTTCTTCGACAAGTATCAAAGGAGACTACGGCATCAGGGTTATGGTTAAAACTTTAAAGTTTGTACATGACCAAATCTCTGGTGAATCAACTCTACCTGAAGCAAGCTTTGTATTCATTCAAGATTAGTGAAGAAAAAATGTTGGCTGAGCAGTTGGATATGTTCAACAAGATGATTCTTGATCTTGAAAATATTGATGTGAAGATCGATGATGAAGATCAAGCACTGTTACTGTTTTGTGCTTTGCCCAGAACACATGCTCACTTCAAAGAAACTCTCCTGTATGGAAGGGAGTTCCTAAGCTTTGAAGAAGTTCAATCAGCCTTGTATTATAAGGACTTGAACGAACGAAAGGAGCATAAACCTTCGACGATTGGTGAAGGTTTGGCCGTTAAGGGAAAATTATTGCGAAAGGATGCTAAGTTTGACAAGAAGAAAGATAAAAGTCAGCAGAAGTCCTATAGTAGCGAGGCACATAGTATTCAATGCTATCACTCTAAGAAGGAGGGTCATACAAGAAAAGTGTGCCCTGAACGCCTAAAAGATCATGGAGGTAAAGATAATGGCAACGCAACTATTGTTCAAGATAACTTCAAATTACTTGATGTTCCTGTGGTTTCAAGTGGCGACTCAAGAAATGAGTGGATTATGGATTCAGGTTGCACTTGGCACATGACTTCAAATAGGGAATTGTTCGAGGAGCTATGTGATCAAGATGGTGGATCAGTGCTACTGGGAAACAAAAAATCTTGCAATGTTACAGGTATTGGATCTGTGAGATTCAAGCTCCATGATGAGTCAATAAGGTTATTGACTGAAGTTAGGGATGTACTTGATTTGAAGAGAAATTTGATTTCTCTTGGTGAATTCGACAGAAAGGGATATATTTTTCAAGGAGATAAAAGTATCCTAAGAGTCATGAAGAGGTCGAAGGAAGTCTTGAGAGGCGTGAAGAAACAAGGCTTATATACCCTTGAGGCTGAAGTTGTAAGTGGTTCGACAAATTTTGCATCCACGAAACCATTGTCGAAATATAAATTTGGCACATGAGGTTGGGCCATGTCAGTGAAAAATGTCTGGTCAAATTGGGGAAACAAAATTTGCTTGGAGGAGACAAATTCGAAAAGCTGAAATTTTAGGAACCCTGTGTACTTGGAAAATCTTGTAGAGTGAAGTTTAAAAAAGGCAAACAAAGAACTCATGGATCCCTTGATTACTTGCATGCTAATCTTTGGGAGCCTGCAAGGTGTCCATCACATTCAAGAGCAAGGTATTTTCTATCCATAATTGATGATTATTCCAAGAGGTTAGAGGTATTCATCCAGAAGACTAAGGATGTAACTTTTGAGAGTTTCAAAGGTTGGAAGACTCTAGTCAAAAATCAGATTGGCAGAAAGGTCAATAGGTTGAGAACCGTCAATGACCTTAAATTTTTCAATGAGGCGTTCGACAATTTTTATGTTGCCTTAGGTATTATAAGGCACAAAACTATTGCAGGGACTCCACAACAAAATGGTTTGGCATAAAGTTTTAATTAAACTATTTTGGAAAGAGTTATATACATGTTGACTAGTGCTAGGTTATAGAAAGGTATTGGGTTGAGGTTGTTTCGACAACAACATATTTGATAAACAGATGTCCTTCTACTGTGTTAGATATAAAAACACTTGAAAATTTTTGGTCGGGACATCCACCTAGTCTCGACAATCTAAGAGTATTTGGATGCATGGTCTATATTCACATTAGGTAAGACAAGGTCGAACCTAGAGCCCTAAACTGCATGTCCATGGGATACCATGAAGGAGTCAAAGCTTATAGGCTAGGGTGCCTAGAGCCAAGTAATAGGAGGTGTGTCACCAGTCGAGATGTAGTTTTCAATGAAGTAGAGATGACTTTCAAGAAAACTGATGATGCTGACAAAGAGCTGGAACAAGGAGAGATTCTTGTTGAGGTGGAGCATGTTGATGCTGAATTGCGTACCCCAGATAAAGTTGAAGAAGAAGAATAAGCTGCTGACAAAGATGAGGAGAATGATATTAATTATCTGCTAGTAAGAGACAGGTCGAGAAGAGTCATCAAGCCGCCTCAGAGACTTGGTATGCAGGTCTTATAGCTTATTCCTTAATCTCTGCAAGTGAGGTTCTCGACGAAGAACCTAGAGACTATAAGGAAGTTATGAGGAGTCAAAAGAAGACTGAATGGCTGAAGACCATGGATGTTGAGATGAAATATCTTTATGATAACAACATCTGATAACTGATCAAGAAACCTGTTGGAGCCAGGTTAGTCATATTTAAATGAATTTTCAAAGTTAAGGAAGGAATCGAAGGAATGACGTTAAAAAGATACAAGGCAAGATTGGTCGCTAGGGGTTTCACTCAGAAAGAAGGTGTCGAATTTAATGATGTGTTCTCTCCTGTTGTGAAGCATATATCCATTCAAATGTTGTTTGCCAAGGTGGCACAGTTCGACCTTGAACTGGAACATATGCATGTGAAGATTGCGTTCTTGTATGGTGATCTAGATGAAACAATATCGATGAGGCAACCTAAAGGGTACGTCGAAAAGGGGAAGAAAGATTATGCGTGCAAGCTGAAGAGATACTTATATGACTAAAACAATCTCCTCAACAATAGAATAGGAGATTCAGCAAGTTCATGGCACACATAAGTTTTATTAGAAGTTAGTTCGACCACGGTGTTTACTTTAGATTTCGACATGGTAATTCATTTGTTATTTTGTTGCTTTATGTGGATGATATTCTAATAGAAAGCAACAATGTCAAAGATGTAATGAGGGTGAAGACCGACCTCAATAAGGAGTTCGACATGAAAGATTTGGGAGTTACGTCCAGGGTTCTTGGGATTGACATCCAAAGAGATAGAAAACAGTCGAAATTATGCTTATCTCAAGAGGCATACCTATAGAAGATTCTTGAAAAGTTTGGTATGTCGAATTCAAAGCCTATTATGACTCTGACAAACCCCCAACTCTAGCTAAGTATAAATCAATGTCCCGGTAATGATATCGAAAAAGCTTATATGAATATCATTACATATGCTAATATAGTGGGTTCTTTGATGTATGTTATGGTCTGTACTAGACCCGACATAACATATGTAATATGTCTTGTAAGCAGGTACATGGTGAATCTTGGAAAGGCTCACTAGCAAGCATTGAAGTGGATTCTAAGGTACATAAACAGGTCTTTGAATAGACTCCTAATTTATGGTGGAGCTTTGGGTGAAGATAGTAAAGCAGCAATCGAAGGATATGTCGACTCAGATTATGCAGGTTGTATAGATTCCAAAAAATCTATTTCTGGACTGTGTTCACTATGTTTGGCAAAATAATTAATTGGAAAGCAACACTTTAGAAGGTTGTTTCCTTATTAACCACTGAAGCGGAATATATCACCCTAACTGAAGCTGTGAAGGAAGCATTGTGACTTAAAGGTTTTGCAAAGGAGTTGAAACTTCAAGGTTGAGTTGTCACTGTTAAATGCGATAGTCAAAGTGCAACACACATGTCGAAGAATTCAACCTATCATGAGCAAACCAAGCACAATGGTGTGATGTTGCATTTTGTCAGAGGGGTAATCGAGTGTGGAGAAGTCTAAGTGCTAAAGGTTTCGACAGATCATAATGATGCTGATATGATCACCAAGACATTGCCCAGTTGCAAGTTTTTCCACTGTATGCAGTTGATAAAGCTGCATGAAAAAAGCTAGTTTGTTTCTTAATGGTAGAGTTAGATCCAAAGTTGATATTTGTGAGATATTGGATCAAACTCTAGTTAGCATGTCGTAGAAGTTTATTCGCATGCTGTTGTTGAAGACCTATATGTTGTAGTCAAATTGTGTTCTAGTATGTAGTTTTCGAATTGGGCCTTGTGTTAAGGATTCAATTGTTTAAGTTAGCTTGTACCCTGAGTTAGCTTGTAATGGGTAATTGTTAGAAAATCCATTAGTTTGGTATGTTAGATTTTATTATAAATAGCATACTAGTCTCTCATCTTATGTGTGGTGTGACAAATCCTAATTAGAGTAAGAATGCTATTTGTTATTCTTGAGCACTTGTAATCTGTTTATAGAGAAAGTAAAAAATAATAGTTACAACCAATCCTTGTTGTTCTTCTTGTTTTGTTCCGTTAACCCTAACCCTTGTGTGTTTCTTGATCATAAAGAAACCGAGTATATTTTGTTTTAAAACATTATAATTCACAACAACAACTAAAAATTCATATTGCGTGATCAACGTTTTTGCATAACATATCATGTTTAAGAGTTTAAAATATCATTTACATAATAATTTAACACTTTAATCTTTAACTTAAAGTTATAGATAAAGTAATGAAAATAATGAATAAATTAATAAGTTATTAAATTAATGGTATTTCAAAACTTTAACAATAACACGCTATTAAAAAAGTCATTAGAAACATGAAATATGAACTAAAGTAAGAAAGTATGGAGTAAAATTAGCAACAAAAAAAGTATTGGATCAACAACATATATAACTTATAGTTTTAAAACTAACTTGTTGGATGAATCAAAGCCTGCTTATTTTGATAAAAGTTAAAGGGTCTCAATTTTCTCGTTACATAAATATAGACAACCCGTAAAATCATTAAAAATGTTGAAAAAAAGGGCAAAAATGTAAAAAGATAAAAGAAAAAACTTCCCATTTTGAAAAACTTCACAAAATGACAATAAAATAGAAAATAGTTTTCCAATTCACAATTTTACATTCTTAGTTGTGGTGTAAACAATGTGCCTCTACACATGTTTAGTACTTCACTTTACATCATCATCATAACTTCCTTAAACTCTTACCCCTTTATAACCTAACCTTTCCATCCCATTTCATGATCACTCCTCTCGCAATTTACACATTTTCTCTTCATTTTTCGTAGAAACATTTCATCAAACACCTTCCTCAAAATGGTCAAGTGTGTAAAATTAACAAAGCTAAAATCAGCTATCACAAGATGGCCTTCATTAACCAAACAAACCCGCAACAGTAGCTCTATGTCTTCCTCCTCCAAGAAACAGGAACAAGAACAAAAGCTTCATGCTGTCTACGTCGGAAAGTCTCGACGACAATATCTCGTGAACTCCAAAGTTTTTCAGCACCCTGTTTTTCAAGAGCTAGTTGATAGGTCTTGTTGCAATGGTGGATGTGATGATGGTGTTATTGTTGTTTCTTGTGAGGTTGTTTTGTTTGAACATTTGTTGTGGATGCTTGAGAGTGCTGAAACTGAGGCACAATTAGGGTCCATGGATGAACTTGTTGAATTCTACCATTGTGGTGCTTGTTGATGGATCATTATGCTTTGTTCGCTAGATAACAATAGCAGTAAGTAACTCAATTCAATTGTTTTGTATTTTGATGATGATGTAAAAAAAATGTGAAATGATTATTTCAGTGTATTGAAGTGGTTTAATATATATTATTGCAGTGAATGTTACTTGAGTTAAACATGAATTATTTATTCAATGTCTTATGAGTTATCTATTTAATGTTTTGAACTTGTTCTGTTAAAAAATATTTTAAAATTATAAAATAAAATAAAAAATAGTTAAGTTTGTTTATATTTTGGTTTGCCATATATCTGACTTTATTTTTAAATACATTTGAAAATATATTTTTTATTTGGTTAATACTATGTAACTTCTAGAATTTAGTTGATCAAATATCTTTAGAGTTTAATTATTATACGTTATGTAATTGTTTTATAATTATATATTATGATACATTATAGTTTTAAATAAATTTTATTTAAATATATTAATACTACATTAAATAGTTAAGAATTTATCTTTTTATTATTATAAAATTGTTTGAGAGTATTAAATTTTATATGATGAAAGACTTAATGTATATTTGATATATTGAGAAATGAATTAAATCATATAATATCACTATTTTTTTATTTAATTATGGTGTATTATTTAATTAAGAAAAGGAGGATTTAAGATGTTGTTGTTATTATTATTATTATTATTATTATTATTATTATTATTATTATTATTATTATTATTATTATTATTATTATTATTATTATTATTATTATTATTATTATTATTATTATTATTATTATTATTATTATTATTATTATTATTATTATTATTATTATTATTATTATTATTATTATTATTATTATTATTATTATTATTATTATTATTATTATTATTATTATTATTATTATTATTATTATTATTATTATTATTATTATTATTATTATTATTATTATTATTATTATTATTATTATTATTATTATTATTATTATTATTATTATTATTATTATTATTATTATTATTATTATTATTATTATTATTATTATTATTATTATTATTATTATTATTATTATTATTATTATTATTATTATTATTATTATTATTATTATTATTATTATTATTATTATTATTATTATTATTATTATTATTATTATTATTATTATTATTATTATTATTATTATTATTATTATTATTATTATTATTATTATTATTATTATTATTATTATTATTATTATTATTATTATTATTATTATTATTATTATTATTATTATTATTATTATTATTATTATTATTATTATTATTATTATTATTATTATTATTATTATTATTATTCTAATTATTATTATTATTATTATTATTATTATTATTATTATTATTATTATTATTATTATTATTATAAAGATGTAGTTTATTTATGATCTAGCATAAACTAGAAATAGATTCGAACAATATAATAAATACAAATGTTACAAGTAAAATCCATCCAATTTACAAATCGAAAAAAACTTTAAGCTTTTGAAAAGATTTCAAGATACTCTACAACATATAAATTCTATTATCTCACTTTTTTTATTATAAGTCATTTTGAAAAAATATTTTGTAACATAATATAAGTCGATTTATAATATCAATGGATCATTAATATATATTTTTTATTATACCCTTAAATATTTATTATTCTCTCTCTTTTTAATTATATAAATTTGTCTTTCATTATCATTAATGAAAGATAATTTTGTAAAATCCTCCATAATTTCTCTTTTCCATACCACAATTATTATATTTCTTAATACGTGTGAAAAGTAAAACACGACTTATAATAAAAAACTTAGAGAGTATAATTTTGTAAATCTCTTGCATGGAAGAGGAAGACGTGGAGATAATGCTCCACATTTTTGCCTCTTATTTTGAGAAAATATAGACCAAATGTCTCAACATAATGTCATGACATCTTGCATTAGATGTTGTCTATAATAATGTGCCAATCACATGTAATAACATTAAGTACATTTTTCTCTCAAAACCTTCAGAAAGTTAGAAAATATACACTTCCAATATTGATTTGAAAACTCACAAACCACTTATTCTCTCATATTCTCAAAATATTTTTGAGCCTTTGTTGGACAATTGCAAACTATTTCTTTCATCTTCTACCTCATTCTTTCTCCATTTTTACATCGGTCAAAATCACATCTTTGGAGATTTTTTTTATTGTTGAGGATATTTGTTTATTCAATTTAACATTTCTTTAAAGATTTGGTTAAGATTTTAGAGGTTTGAAAGGTGTGTGGTGTTGTGACAGACTTTTATAGCTCTAGTGAAAAAGAAGGAGGTTCATCTCTCCATATTTAACTTGGTAGTGTCGGTAGAAAGCCTAAAAAATGGTGGGAGTTCTTCTCATTCTTCAGACAAACTAACACTCAAGATACCAGTAGAAACGAGGAAAACTTGTCGCATAATGGACACTTTGGAGTAGGTTGTTGAGGCTGGAAGATTCAAGGAGATTTCACATGACGATTTTACAAAAGAGTTTAGTTTGTATTCTACATACAAATCAAGGGAAGTATTTATATTTTCAGTGTTATTTGGACATTATGATCGTATTAAACTCTTGTAACACAAATCTTAGTGAAAGAACAAAAAAATTAATGAGAAACCATTGGAAAGTGGTTTAAAGCATAGTAAGGACGGTAGTTGAACCACTACAAATCCTAATATACCTCTCTCTCTCTCACACACACGCGCGCGCGCGCGCGCAGAGAGAGAGAGAGAGAGAGAAATCACATGTTAGGTTGTTCTATATTTGCTTTCTATAATTGCATGGCATTAGGATTTTTTTGGTAATAATTTATCTGTGAAGTTTATATTTTGTTGGAAATGAAACTTTGAGTTGGGCTTGTTGAAGATTAAGCTGAAAATCATGATTGTAGAAGAACTCACATGGTATTGAATTTGGAAAAAATACTCAACTTGTGTAATTTTGTGTTTCGATCTTGATTGTTTTATGTACCTTCCAAGTGATTATATGTAAATTTTAATCATAAGCATAATCTCTTTTATACGTAAAAATTGTTTCCGCCGTGTAAATCATTTTTGTTTTAAAAATTTGATAAAGTTTTTTCAAACTATTTTCAACTAAGATTTTAATTGGGAGATCTATTCAAGCCCGTATTCTGCAACTAATATTTTAAAATTATAGACCGTTGAATACTCCATATTCTCGTCCAACACTTCTAGTAGTATTTAAACTACTTAAAATTTTAGATTCATTCTTAAATAGTATATATTAAGATAAATATGTTTTAGTACTTTTTAATATATGTACGACTTTTCATATTAATACTTTTAAATAATTCCCTTCAAAATTTAGTTTCTCTAAAAATTCTTTTTCAATTTTAGTCATTGTGTTTTAAAAAAAACAAAAAATCATATTGCGTGATCTAAGTGACTTTCTTTTATAGCACATCATGCTTAAGACTTTAAAATATTATTTACTTATAATAACTTAACACTTTAATCTCTAGATTAAAATTATAGATAAACAAATACAGATTAAATAATAAATTAATAAGTTATTAAATTAATGGTATTTTAAAATTTTATCAATAATATGCTATTAAAAAGTCATTAGAAACATGAAATAAGAGCTTTTATAAAAAAAATCATGGAGTAGAATTAGAAAAAAAAACATTTATAGATCTAATAACATATTTAACTCATATTTTTAAAACTAATTTATTGGATAAATTAAAATCTGATTATTTCGATAAAAGTTAAATAGTCTTAATTTTTTCATCACATGAATATAGACAACCCTTAAACTCATTAAAAAGGATGGAAAACAAGGAAAGCTGTAAAAAAATAAAAATAAAAACTTCTCATTTTGAAAAACCTTTCACAAGATGCCAATAAAATAGAAAATGGTTTTTCTATTCCTTATGCAATTTTCCATTCTTAGTTGTGCTGCAAACAGTGTGCCTTTACACATGTTTAGTACTTCACATTACATCATTACTTCCTTAAACTATGTCCCCTACATAACCTAACCTTTCCATCCTATCTTGTGATCACTCCTCTCACAATTTACATCTTTTCTCTTTATATATATATATATATATATATATATATATATATATATATATATATATATATATATATATATATATATATATATATATATATATATATATATATATATATATATATATATATATATATATATATATATATATATATATATATATATATATATATATATATATATATATATATATATATATATATATATATATATATATATATATATATATATATATATATATATATATATATAATACGTTTAAAAATATATTTATTATTTGGTGAATAATATATTTCTAGAATATAGTTGATCTAATATTTATATTGTTTACTTATTATTATACGTTATGTTTTTGTTTTATAATTATGTTTATGATAAATTATAATTTAAATAAACTGTATTTAAAGATATTAATACTCCATCAAAATTATAAGTTAAGAATCTATTTTTTTATTATTATAAAATTGTTTGAGAGTATTAAATTATATAATTAAAAACTCAAGATATATTTCATATATTTAGAAACAAATTTAATTATACAATATCACTATTCTCTTTATTTTTATTATGGTCTTTTATTTTATTAAAAAAATAAGGGTTTAAAATATAGTTTATTTATGATCTAGCGTAAACAAGAAATATATTAGAATAAAATTAAATATAATTATTATATGTTATAAAAGATCCATATCCAATTTAAAAACTGAAGAAAAAAACATTAAACTATTCATAATTCTCTATAACATATAAATGTTATAATTTATAAAAAATTTATGAAAATCACAATAATTATTAAATATAACAAGTGTGACTGTGTGAGTAGTATGGATAATCACCTCTAAAAATTAAATTATATACATTATATAATTAGATTTGTACACTCCGCTTAAAAAAAATAAACATTTTATATAATAACCTCTAAAGCATAAATTGTATACATTATATGTTAATATCTAAATAACTAATATATGATGTCATGAATAGCATGTTTAAAACATTAAAATACTATTTATAAAAACTTGTCCTTTCTTAGTTATACATTAACTAATAAATAATATATATTAAATTATTAAACTGATGATATTTTAAAGTTTTATCAATAATATGATATTAAAAAATTATTAGAAACATGCAATATCATTTTTCATAAAACAATATTGATTAAAACTACCAACAAAAATTTTTATAGAATCAGATATTTTTATTGAGTTACTTGTTAAATGTAATTTATAGTGTGTGGAAGTTGAAATAGTAAGGAAGTAGGATTCAGTGAGAATCTCTTGTGAAGAACCAGCCACTGAAGTCGAAATAGAAGTTTGACAGGAACCAGTTGCAGATGAAGCAGGTTCAAGCAGACCTCGGCGAACAAGACACATGCCTGCAAGGTTGCAAGAATGTGTAATTACATCAGATGATGTAGTCGATGAAGAGGGTGAGCTAGTACATTATGCTTTCAATGCAGATGTTGAACCAGTCAATACAGCTGAGGCATTGAAAGATTCGAAGTGGGTGAAAGCAATGACTGAAGAGTTGGAGTCCATCGAAGTCAATGATACCTGATCACTTGTCGAATTGCCGCAAGGCAAGAAGGCAATTGATGTGAAGTGGGTTTACAAGGTGAAGGTAAATCCTAAAGGAGAAGTAACTCGACACAAGGCGAGACTTGTGGAGAAAGGATTTCTTCAGAAGGAAGGAATCGACTTCGATGAAGTATTCACACCTGTTGCTAGAATCGAAACAATCAGGTTGGTTGTTGGTCTAGCAAATATGAACAACTGGCACACATGTCAGATGGACGTGAAATGTGCATTCCTTAATGGCCCCTTAGACGAAGAAGTTTATGTTGCACAACCAGCTGGGTTTGTGAAACAAGGGGAAGAAAGAAAGGTGTACAGGCTTCATAAAGTCCTGTATGGACTTAAGCAAGCTCCAAGAGTTTGGAATAAGAAAATCGACAATTTCTTAAGGGAGAAGGAATTTGTGAAGTGTACAACTGAGCATGAAGTATATGTAAGAAGAAGCAATGACGAATTTCTTAGACTATGTCTCTATGTTGATGATTTGTTGATAACAGGGAGTTGCAAGAAGGAGATCGAAGATTTCAAACATGACCTGAGTGAGGAGTTTGAAATGTCAGACTTGGGAAATCTCTCATATTTCCTTGGCATCGAATTCTACAAGACAAGTAGAGGTTTGATGATGCACCAAAGAAGATATGCAGGTCAAAGCCTTCAGAAGACTAAGAGCCATGATGAATGTAGACAGTTTAGACACAATGAATTAGGTGGTGTGTTAAATGTAATTCATAGTGTGTTGAAGTCGAAATAGCAAGGAAGCAGTCGAAGTCTAAGTCAAGTGTCGAAGTGTCGAAGTTTTCAGTGTGTCGAAACAGTTTGTTTTGACACATATTTGTTTTGATGAGATTTGATATGATTTAGATTAGATTTGATTTTGAATATTTTGGGCTTTTGTAAACCTAAAACTATAAATAGGTGCCTTGTTTTATAATCAAATAGAACAGATTTCACAGTTGTAGAGTTTAATAAGTGAAAGTTCAGTAGTAATCAGAAATCCCACAGTTTGTGGGTAACACAAATTTCTCCAAATATTTCTTCTCTCATTCTTCTCTTTCTTGTTGTTTGTTTGTTATTCTTCTTCTCTTTTGTTGTTCTTGATAACTCTTTACTTGCTATCACCATTACTATCATATTATGAGTTTGTTCATCAATCTTGAGATCAAGATTGAAGGGAGTTCTTCGTAGGGTGTGAGGTGAATTTCCAACATTACTGAAATTCAAATTTTGATATATTTAAAGAGATTAATAACATATTTTACTTATATTTTAATACCAATTCATTAGATAAATTTAACATTTAAATATTTTGATAAAAAAAATGATTTCAAATTGTTCATTACATGAATGTAAACAATTTCTCGGATCCTAGTGGTTTGTAGGAGGTTTAAATACTCTACTTTATGAGAGGTACTAAATGTATGGTTCCCTTTTAATTATCAGCTTGTTGCTTTTTTTACTTCTTGTTTCTTTGGCTTTAGCATTTTAGGTTCCTCTTTTAACCGTATCCAAGGAAGGATGCGGAAAATTTTTAGAAAATTTATAATATTTTGGTTTAATGCATCTTTTGATCCATTAATTTATTTAAGGTTTAATTTTGCTCTCTTAGTTAATAAACGTTATTATTGAGTGTCTCACTACTAGAAATACAGGAATTACCTGCGGATTTTCCTGCGAAAATTTATCTGCAGATCCACCTGCGTTTTACCAGCAAATTTATATTGTGAAGCATTATTTCTCGTGAAAATTGAGGGAGCAGCAAAGTTCGCAAAAAATCCTGAGACTTTACCTGCGATTTTGGATTTATAATATATCCTGCGACATTTTTCTGCAATATTTCCTGCAGTTTACCTGCTAAATTAATTATCCATGAAGGTTTTAGCTGGGAACAAAAATAGCATGAAGAATCGCAGATAACACGTTTCCTGCAGAAATTTTGTCTAAATCCGCAGAAAAACAGAGTTTTTCCAATAGTGTCTCAAAAATAAATATGTTAGTTAATTTGATTCTTTTTATTAAATTTTGAGAGAGAGAGAGAGAGAGAGAGAGAGAGAATGTTAAATTGTATATATTTAACAATCTAGTTTGTATAATGTGATATGACATGACTTTTTTTTTGTTAATTTTAAAATTATTATTATTATAAAAATAGGAAAAATAAGTAACAACCAAATTCAGAACATAATAACAAACATCTAAACTTTTTTGTTTGTTTTTAACATCAAGAATAAAATATGAGTTTTGATTTTTTTTTGGAACAATGACATCGACTACATGAGCTACCACATTTTTTAGAACCCAAAGTTTCATATTTACAATTTCTTTTAATGCAAGAAGAACAATGATGGCTTACCAACAGATGTGAAACATGAGACAAATTTGTGAAGGATGAAGGATTGTTGTTTCATGAAATAAAACTTTGAATTTAGAGGCAAAAGGGGTTATTATTGTTCTGGGTTGTTGTTGTTTGGATTTGAAGGTGAAAAGGATGAGAAAGATGAAGATGTTTATGATTTTATGTCATGTAAATGTCTTTTGAAGAAGAAGAATATGGAGTTTGAACAACATGAAGATGAAGATGTTTATGACTTTTTGTTATTGGGATTTAAATGTGAAAAGGAAGATGGAGATTTTATGACTTTATGTCATGTAAATATATTTTTGAAGAAAATGAAGTTTGAACCCTAAAAAGTACAGTAAATTCTTCTTTTCTTTGAATTGCTAACTCGTTATTTTCTTTTTCTAACTAATTTGTCACATCATCACAACTTAATATTTTTTTCTCAAAATTTAAAAGAAAATATCAAATGGGCTAACGAAACAATTTTGGAAGGATTAAAATATATTATTTGTTAGATAAGAAACCAAAATGAATTCTTAAATTATCTTAAAGTATTTTAAGACTAAATAATCCTAATAATTTTATTTTTAGAAATATATTATAAACTTTTATAAAAGGACAAAACTAATATCATGTTCATTAAATCTTGTTTTTATTGTTCCACAAAAATTATACAAGAAAGCATGTTATTAACTTCTTTAGCGTATTATTTGGGTAAAATTGATAATGGTTAAATGTTAGTCGAAGATAAAGTGATTTTATGTTTAGGCAAAAGTGAGTTAAACAATAAATTTTAATATAAAAATTACGTTTATATTCAAAAGATATAATCAAATAGAATTTATCGTGAAGACAAAGTTAATTCTTCTTTAAAGAAGTAAAACATGTCAAAATCAATTATATATATATATCTAGAATCAATTTCCTCTTCTAAAATTGAAACCAAACATATATTAATATCTAGAATCAATATCCGCTTCCAAAATTGAAACCAAACATATATTAAAGTTAATAGATCAACCTGAAAAATAAGATCAATAAATACCAAAAATAAGTTTCCTTTAATCAAATATTGTATACACCGAAATTAATGGAATTATATGTTCTTCCAACAACATTTAGAGTACTCAAAATTTTGGAGTCATTCTTAAGCATTATTGCTTAATTCATTCATATATATATATATATATATATATATATATATATATATATATATATATATATATATATATATATATATATATATATATATATATATATATATATATATATTAGTTTTTAATGTTAATCCTTTAAAAAAATGAGATTCAAATTTTAGTCATTATGTTTTAACCAAAAAAAAACATATTAGATACTAAAGTGTAACACCCGACATTTCGTCAATCTTTAGTTATTCGAAATGACTAACATTGTGAATTATGCATCTTCATACTTAAACTCTTCTTATTTAATTGTAGCAAAATCATTCATTTAGAAAGGATTTTAGAGGTGTTGTGAGAACTTGTTAGAAGTAGAAGTGTTATGGGTAAAAGGGAAAATAAGGGTTGTTTAGAGGAAAATACCGTCTTTTTCTAGGGAGATATATAAACCCTTGAGAAAAAGGAAAATGATAATTTTTAGCATTCATTATCAAAACATAGAAAGAAAAGTTTCAAGTTAGACAGAAGTGTAGTGACACGAGAGCTTTAGAAAATGAAGAAAATAAGGAAAACCAAAACCCGTGGAACTTTCACCATTGAAGGAGGTGAATTTCTCAAGTCTCAAGTAAAGGAAGTAGTATCATCCAACTCATATCTTTCATATTCATCCACCACTCTCCTTGAAATCAGACACAAGGATCGAGGTAGGTTTTCGGCTCCCTTTAAATTTTGATTCCATTTTTATGAACCCTTAACATAAGTTTGTTCTTGCATGGTGATTAGGACCTTTACAAATAAAGTTGGCTGCAAATTCTTTTTGAGAGTGTTCTAGCATATCGCAATGAAGATATGTGAATGATTTTAATGGATTAGAAATTAGTTTTACAAATAAACCCGCACAAAAAAGTTAATGTAAAAACCAATTATAGGACAACAATACCAATAGAAAGAATTTTTTTTATCATAATAGGAAAATAAACAACGAAACACCAGCAACATTACAAATTCCATAATAATCGGAACAACCAACTATTAATTTTAATATCAAAAAATTTGGATGATATTAATACTTTTGAAATTATAAAATAAAATGATTACTCGTTTTGTAAAATATCACATATTAAGAGACCAAAGAATATTAAGAAAAAATATGTTATAAAAAAATAAAATGTAAAAAACCTCAACCATTCTAGAAATTTTAGGTTAACTATCTAAAGAATTAATAAGAAGGGAAGTCACGATATATGTTTCTCAACTGTAGTGTGTTCTGACTTGCTAGGAGAATCTTGCGCCGACAGTGAGAGGGAGAAAGCCTCGTACATATGAAAGAGAGATAATGAAAAAATCATATAATGAAGAGTGGAGAGTGGTGATTTTGATTGAATTAGATGAGAGAAGAGAGAACCGACCCACCATTTTGAAAGGGTGAGAGGGAAAAACTTATTGTCGGAAATCAATTTTCTCTAACCCTTGATCCCATTCCCAAATCCCTTTCGAAGATTCAATTTATTTAAAAAATAAAATACCCAAATTGACTTCTGCAACTGAGAAAGAATGAAAACATCGTGATAAGGAAAATTTGATTAGTTTAGGGAGTGGAATTTTTCTAAGGGATAGATTGCTCGCGGTAGTGATGGAATAGATTTGTTGAATCTTTATGCCATAGTGAGTATGGCGATGAATGGTGAGTGAAGAGGGGAGGAAGTAGTGAATGAAAAGGCTGAGAATAATGTGTGTGATATACAAGTGTAAGTTGTTTTGTAACTTTTAGGGTTTTGAGAGAAACAAGCGCGGTTTGTGAAACCTAAAAGCGATAGTGTGAAATTTAGGAGGTTAAAAACACACGCAACATATAAAACTCAGTGGTTGTTGCATAAAACTGTCCCATAAACTATTGCGGTTAACGAGGGAGGACAGTTTTGAGGGTATTGTCGCGATTTGTGTGTCGCAAAACTTCAAATTTCTTATAGTGTAATATATATATATATATATATATATATATATATATATATATATATATATATATATATATATATATATATATATATATATATATATATATATATATATATATATATATATATATATATATATATATATATATATATATATATATATATATATATATATATATATATATATATATATATATATATATATATATATATATATATATATATATATATATATATATATATATATATATATATATATATATATAATTGATTAATTTTGTGTTTCAATGTTGATTGTTTTTTATGCAAATTTTAATATATAAGCATAATATCTTTTATACATAAAAATTATTTCCGCCATGCAAATCATTTTTGTTTTAAAACTCTGATAAACTTTTTAAATAATTTTCAACTAAGATTTTAATGGGAGGCCTATTTACTCCTTTTAAATATAAGTACGAATTTTATTATTAATCCTTTTAAAAAAAAATTTCGAATTTTAGTTCCTTTAAAAATTCTCTTCCAATTTTAGTCATCTTGTTCTAAAAAAAGAATTGTATTGCGTAATCAAAGTGACTTATTTTGGGATAACATATCAAGACTTTAAAATATAATTTACTTAATAATTTAACACTTTAATCTTTAGGTTAAAGTTGTAGATAAACTAATAAAGAATAAAGAATAATTAATAAGTTATTAAACTAATGGTATTTCAAAATTTTATCAATAATATGCTATTAAAAAAAGTCATTAGAAACATGAAATATGAACTTTTGTAAAACAAAAAACATGAGTAGAATTAAAAACAAAACATTTATAAGACCAATAACATATTTAACTCACGTTTTTAAAACTAATTTGTTGGATAAATTAAATTCTGATTATTTTGATAAAAGTTAAATAGTCTCAAATTTTTTCATTAGATGAATATAGACAAGCCCTAAAATTATTTAAAAAGTTGAAAAAAAGGACAACTATAAAAAGATAAAAACAAAAACTTCTCATTTTAAAAAAACCTTCCACAAGATACCAATAAAATAGAAAATGGTTTTTCTATTCCCTATATAATTTTCCATTCTTAGTTGGGTTGTAAACAATGTGCCTTTACACATGTTTAGTACTTCACATTACATCATCATCACTTCCTTTATAACCTAACCTTGTGATCACTCCTCTCATAATTTACACATTTTCTCTTCACTTTTCATTGAAACATTTCATCAAACACCTTTCTCGAAATGGTTAATTGTTCAATATTAGCAAAGCTAAAATCAGCTATCACAAGAAGGACTTCATTAACCAAACTATCCCGCAACAGTAGCTCCATTTCTTCCTCCTCCAAGCAACAGAAACGGGAACAAAAACGTCACGTTGTTTACGTCGGAAAGTCTCGACGACAATATCTCGTGAACTCCAAAATTTTTCAGCACCCTGTATTTCAAGAGCTAGTTGATAGGTCTTGTTGCAATGGTGGATGTGAGGATGGTGTTGTGGTTGTTTCTTGTGAGGTTGTTTTGTTTGAACATTTGTTGTGGATGCTTGAGAGTGCTGAAACTGAGGCACAATTAGGGTCCATGAATGAACTTGTTGAGTTCTACCATTGTGCTGCTTGTTGATGGATCATTATGCTTTGTTAGTTAGATAACAATAGCAGTAAGTAATTCAATTCAATTGTTTTATATTTTGATGGTGATGTTAAAAAGGAAGTGAATTGATTATTTCAGTGTATTGAAGTGGTTTAATATATATTATTGCAGTGAATATTGAAGTGAATTTAGAGAGTGTAGTTGTGTATCCATTTTTTTGCTTTTGAAGAAAATTGACATTCCATATAATAACCTCTAAAGATTAAATTGTATACATTATATGTTAATCTCTAGATAACTGATAGATGATGTCATGAATAGCATGTTTAAAACATTAAAATACTTTTTATAAAAAGTTAAAATTTAGTATTTTTTTAGTTATAGATTAACTAATAAATAATATATATTAAATTATTAAACTGATGATATTTTAAAATTTTATCAATAATATGCTATTAAAAAATCATTAGAAACATGCAATATCCATTTTCATAAAACAATGTTGATTAAAACTACCAACAAAAAGTTCATAGAACCAGAGTTTGATATTTTTATTGAGAGTTTACTAATTTTGATATATTTAAAGAGATTAATAACATATTTTACTCATATTTTAATATCAATTTATTAGATAATTTTAAAATTTGAATCTTTTGATAAAAAGCAAATGGCCTCAAATTGCTCATTATATGAATGTAGACAATTCCTAAAACCAATAAAAAAAGAAAGAAAAAAAAGACAAAGATGTAAAAAGTTAAAAAGAAAAACCTTTTAATTCTGAAAAATTTCTCACAAGATGCCAATAAAATAGCAAACAAATTTTCTATTCCCCGTAAAAAGTGTGTCTAACACATATTTAGTTCCTTCACTTTACATCATCATTATCATCACATCACTTCCTTAAATAATGCCTCCTTTATAAACCAACATTTCCATCTCATCTTGTGATCACACCTCCCACAATTTACACATTCTCTCTTTACTTTTCATTTCATTGAAACATTTCATCAAATACCTTCATCAAAATAGCCAAGTTTGCAAAACTAACAAAGTTAAAATTGTTAAATGGAATTCATAGTGTGTCGAAACTGTTTGTTTTGACATAGATTTGTTTTGATGAGATTTGATATAATTTAGATTTGATTTGATTTTGAATATTTTGGGCCTTTTATATTTTGGGCTTTTGTAAACCTAAAACTATAAATAGGTGCCTTGCTTTGTAATCTATAATAGAACAGATTTCACAGTTGCAGAGTTTAGCAAGTGAAAGTTCAATAGTAATCAGAAATCCCACAATTTGTGGGTAACACAATTTTCTCCAAATATTTCTTCTCTCATTCTTGTCTTTCTTGCTGTTTGTTTGTTATTCCTCTTCTCTTTTGCTGTTCTTGATAACTTTTTACTTGTTATCACCATTACTATCATATTATGGGTTTGTTCACCAATCTTGAGATCAAGATTGAAGGGAATTCTTCATAGGATGTGAGGTTAATTTCCAACATCTGGTATCTAGAGCTCTAGTTGAGAGATTCAAGGTAGGAAGATAATGATGGTGATGAACTATCTGAACGACAACTTTTCGGCGACCCTGCCAATTCTCAAGAAAGACAATTATGAGAATTGGTGCAAGCAGATTAAGGTGATTTTCTGTTATCAAGATCTTTGGGATCTTGTGAAGGACGGAGTAATATCGCTTGGGAAGAACGCAACGGAGGCGGAAAAGGCTGCGCACAAAGAATTGAAGAAGAAGGATTATAAAGCATTCTTTATAATTCATCAGTGTGTTGATCTTGATAACTTTGAAAAGGTTAGTGATGTTGATTCAGCAAAAGAAGCATGGGAGATTCTTGAAAAGTCGTTTGGAGGCGCAGAGAAGGTAAAAGAGGTGAGGTTACAAACTCACAAGAGAACCTATGAGTTGCTTCAGATGGAAGACAATGAAAGCATTACAGATTTCTTCACCAGAGTTACAAAGTTGGTGAATCAAATCAAAGTATGTAGAGAAGCGCTGACGACGAAAGCAGTTGTCTCAAAGATTTTGAAATCGTTGGCTCCAAAATTCGACCACGTGGTAGTTGCCATGGAAGAGTCGAAAGATCTGTCAGTGTTGACAAAGGAAGAGCTTTAAGGGACTCTTGAGTCTCATGAATAGAGGATGGCTGAGAGCGCTGCAGGAAAGTCGAAAGATATGGCTTTGCAGACGCGGTCAGAAAAGAAAAGGCAAAGGTAGCTGGAATGGCAACAAAGGAGGAAACCAGTCGAATCAGAAGAAACCTTGGAACCAAGGAAACCAAAGAGGTGGTGATGCAGGTAAAGGAAGAGGTGGTGGTCGAAAGACAGACAAAAGCCACATTCAATGTTTCAATTTCCAAAAGTATGGTCATTATGTTAGTGATTGTCCAGAAAGGAAGAGAAATCAAGAGACTGATGCAAAGCTGGCGAAACATGAAGAAGAAGAAGAAACGTTGCTAATGGTCTCAACAAAAGATGAAGAAAGATTCCAAGATCAGTGGTACTTGGACTCAGGATACTCATCACACATGACTGGAAGGAAATATTGGTTTGTCAACATGAAGCCCTCGTTGAAGAACACAGTGAAGTTTGCAAATGACAACACTCTAGCAGCTGAAGGTGTTGGTGATGTTTTGATTATAAGGAAAGATGGAAAAAGGTCAACAATTTCCAATGTGTTGTACATACCAGGCATGAAAAGTAATTTGCTCAGTATAGGGCAGCTTGTCGAAAAGAACTACAAAGTAGTTGTCAAAGACAAGATGATGAGAGTTCTCGACGCAGGTGGTAAATTAATCTTGAAGGCTCCAATGTATCAGAATAAGACCTTCAAGATTGAACTCAATGCAATGGAGCACAAGTGTCTAGCAACTGTAGCCAGCAGAGATGAGTGGTTATGGCGTTTTCGACTAGGTCATCTCAACTTTAATGACATCAGAGAACTGAAGAAAAGAAATATGGTTTCAGGATTACCATAAATCGACATTCCAAATGAAGTCTGTGAGGAGTGTGTTCAGTCGAAACAACACACGAATATCTTCAGCAAGGATGCAGGAAGGGAGTCGAAGGAAATACTTGAAGTCATATACTCTGATGTATGTGGTCTAATCTAGGTGGATTCAATTGGTGGCAATATATACTTTGTCACGTTTATAGATGATTACAGTCGAAAGTTGTGGACTTACCTCATCAAGAAGAAAAGTGATGTGATTGAGGTATTTTCCATATTCAAGTCCTTGGTCGAAAGACAGAGTGGTCGAAAGCTGAAAATTCTGAAGACTAGTGGTGGTGGAGAGTATGTATCGAAAGAGTTTGATACACTATGTGTAAAAGAATGGATTATGCATGAGGTGGTGCCACCCTACACTCCATAGCAAAATGGGATTGTAGAATGCAAGAATAGAACCATCATGAATATGGTAAGAAGTATGTTGAATGGAAAGCATCTACCCAAAGAATTATGGGGAGAAGCAGTTTCGACTGCAACATATATATTGAACAGATGTCCGACAAAGAAGCTTGAAGGAATCAGACCAGAAGAATGTTGGTCTGGTGTCAAGCCTAGTCTCGGTCAATTTAAAGGTGTTTGGATCTATATCACATAAACGTGTACCAGATCAGTTGAGAAGGAAGCTTGATGATAAGTCGAATTAGATGATCTTGATAGGATATCATTCGATAGGAGGTTACAAGTTGTTTGACCCAATGAATAAGCAGGTAGTGATCAACAGGGACGTGATCATATATGAGCTTAAAGAATGGGATTGGATTGAGAATGCCAAGAAGGATTCAGTGAGAATCTCTTGTGAAGAACCAGCCACTGAAGTCGAAATAGAAGTTTGACAGGAACCAATTGTAGATGAAGCAGGTTCAAGCAGACCTCGGCGAACAAGACACATGCTTGCAAGGTTGCAAGAATGTGTAATTACATCGGATGATGTAGTCGATGAAGAGGGTGACCTGGTACATTATGCTTTCTATGCAGATGTCGAACCAGTCAATGCAGCTGAGGCATTGAAAGACTCGAAGTGGGTGAAAGCAATGACTGAAGAGTTGGAGTCCATTGAAGTCAATGATACCTGGTCACTTGTCGAATTGCCGCAATTCTAGAAGGAAATTGATGTGAAGTGGGTTTACAAGGTGATGGTAAATCCTAAAGAAGAAGTAACTCGACATAAGACGAGACTTGTGGCGAAAGGATTTCTTCAGAAGGAGGGAAACGACTACGATGAAGCATTCACACCTGTTGCTAGAATCGAAAAAATCAGGTTGGTTGTTGGTCTAGCAAATATAAACAACTGGAACATATGTCAAATGGACGTGAAGTATGCATTCCAGAATGGCCCCTTAGATAAAGACGTTTATGTTGCACAACCAGCTGGGTTTGTGAAACAAGGCGAAGAACGAAAGGTGTACAGGCTTCATAAAGCCCTGTATAAACTTAAGCAAGCACATCGAAATGAGGTTCCATTAACTTCGAGAGCGGGTAGCAGAAGGAAAGATGAAGTTGGAACACTGTAGAACTGAGAATTAGATTACAGATATCATGACGAAGGGAGTGCAGGTCGAAGCCTTTAGAAGACTAAGAGCCATGATGAATGTAGACAGTTTAGACACAATAAATTAGGTGGTATGTTAAATGTAATTCATAGTGTATCGAAACAGTTTATTTTGACACGGATTTGTTTTGATAAGATTTGATATGATTTAGATTAGATTTGATTTTGAATATTTTGGGCATTTTATGTTTTGGGCTTTTGTAAACCTAAAACTATAAATAGGTGTCTTGCTTTGTAATCTATAATAGAACAGATTTCACAGCTGCAGAGTTTAGCAAGTGAAAGTTCAATGGTAATCAGAAATCCCACAGTTTGTGGGTAACACAATTTTCTCCAAATATTACTTCTCTCATTCTTCTCTTTCTTGCTGTTTGTTTGTTATTCTTCTTCTCTTTTACCGTTTTTGATAACTCTTTACATGTTATCACCATTACTATCATATTGTGGGTTTATTCATCAATCTTGAGATCAAGATTGAAGGGAATTATTCATAGGGTGTGAGGTGAACTTCCAACAAAAGTCACTTATAAAAAGACATTTTTGATTAACCAAACAAAGTGTCAATAGTAGCTCAGTGTCTTCTTTTTATTGTAAATTATTAATAATTAATAATATTGAGTGTGTTCTAAAATGACAAAAAAATATTCAAGTAAAGATTAATTTTTAAATTCAAAAATAGGTAACACTTGCAAAATGTTGCAGTAGGTTTGAATTCAGAAATAGGCAATATTTGTGAAGTGTTGTAGTAGGTTTGAATTCAGAAATAGGCAACACTTCGTGAAGTGTTGTAGAATAAAAGTATGCAACTCTTGAAGAATGTTGCTATAGACGAAATAATATAACGTTTGGTAAAAGAATGTAACTTTTGGAAACAAAAACTTATAGCACTTGGCAAAAGAAAGTTGTTTCACCTAAAGCTATAACTTTGTGAAACAACATTAATATGACCTATAAATACTTCATTCTGATTCAGAAAAACATAACAAAAACATACATCATCTTCACTAAAATTCTAGATACTCTTTCCTACATTCGAGTTTTCATCGGTATTGTGCAAACTCGAGTATAGACTGAATTATACTGGATATTCCTGCGTTCCAACTCTGAGACATCTGAGAGTGCTTTAAATACTTATAAGAAAAGTGACTTTGTTAAAGATTCTAGCCTCTATCTATTCGATTTATAAATTATTTTTCTAACAATCTTATAAGTATTTTATATAATGGCAATCGAGGCTAACGTTTCAAGTATTAAAGGAAGAAACGAGAAAAGAATTTTATCCAACTTGATCCACACCACTAACTTAAATCGGTCCATAAACTCTAAACTTAGTATCAGACATTCACCACCTAAATCAATGCACCCTGACCTTGATGTTCTTGATCGAGAATCCGGGCTTAGGCAGAATGAAAGTAACATATATCGGGATTTCCCGAGTATGGTCAACGGATGGAAGTATAGATGTAAATTATACATAGGTAGGACAAATTTGGGGTATGACAGATATTGCTATATAGAGTGTTCCAAGGGGGAGAGAAAAGTTGGAAACAAGGAAAAAAAGAGAGTGGAAAGGGGTAAAAGAGACTCGGTAGGACCTCGCGGTCCTATGCCTACATATTCTCAATAAGTATGAGAAAGTCAGAGTCAACGTAGTTCGAAGAACCACAGATAAAAGACGAGAAAGTGCTCGACAAGGATTGAGGCCCTTGTGCCTATGTATCTTTACTTAAAATAAGTAAAGAATCATAGCATCCGTAGTTTGGCCTACGGTTAAATGAATGAAAATTAACTTTTTTGAGTTGACCTAAGCAGGGCTTTGAGTCGACTCAACCATCTGAAACTCTCAAAATGAGTTTTTGCTCATATTTTGATCTACCTACCTATGTTTATGCAATTCTAAGTTTCCTAATAATAGCAAATACACACAAAACATATATGACATGCTGTTGCACCCCAAAATTTGCCCAACCTTTATTCTCACTTGGTTTATGTTTCATTGCATAACATAACATTGTTCTAGCAGTGTTCTAGCATTTGCATAGCATAACATCCTTCATTTAACAGGGGATCAAGTGTGGTTCATACCTAGAGAAGCCTATCCAGAGGATTATGCAAGCTTGAGAAGTCACCAAGGTCATCAGGAAGATGGTTGAGTCCTTGAGAAGTTCAGTTGCTTGTATGGGGTTCATCTCCTAACTGGGGAGCCATTTGAAGATCATCAGAGGGTTGTGAAGCCATGATCATGGATATGGTATGTGGATAGAGCTCATGGAGTTCCTAGGGGGTCATAATAGAGTACAAATAAGTGTTTGTATCAAGTACAAGAGCCACAGCTGAAGTGGGTGCAACTAGGGTTTCATCTGGTCAATCCTAGGTCCAATGTGCAAATTGAAGAGCCAATGTGCAAATTGAAGAGAGTCAAAGCCTACTTCTATGTCAAGGAGATCATGAAATTATGTGTTGGAGCATATTAGATGTTGTTTCAAAGACAAATCAAGAAGAATCAAGAGTGGTTGAAGTTTCTAAGTTAGGGTTCCTATGGTAAAATCCCCTGCTTAGTGCCTAACTTCCAGGCCATGTAAGTCAAGATACAAGTCTCATATGACTTTGAACCAAGAATTAGACTTGTAGAGGATGTTCATACCTTTAATTTGAGTACTAGAAGTCATCAATATGATTTGTAGAACTCAAGTTATGAGCCAAACAAGTTATAGGTCCTCAGAGGCATCTGAAATTTGTCTATGAAAGTCAACCAACTTCCAAGCTACTTTTGACTTAGAAGGAAGTTTCATATGACCTTTTGATCAACATGAAAGTTGTTCCTCATGATCTTAGCTTTCCAAAAAGTTATAGAAGTCCTCATTCTGATTTGTGAAGCTCAAGTTATAAGCTTTGCAAGGCAGAGGTATTTTGGGAAAGTGAGATTATAGGCCATTTTGTGTTATAGGTCAATTTCTCCATCTTGCACTTCTCAAATGAAGTTTTGTCCAACATGAAACTTGCTCAAAATGGTATTTTAAGGTCAACCATTGATCAAGGAGAGATTGATTTGGCTTGTAGAAGGACTTGGTTCAAGGATGCTTTGAAAAGGGAAATTTAAAGGCATTAAACTTCAAAAATTCAAACAAAATTCTATGTGTCCAAACCAGGCCAAGTAAAAGCATATTTTGAGTAGAAAAAGCATTTTAAGAACTTTGGAATTGGTAGAATTTGCATTTGAGGTCCATTTCATGGTGTTCCAATGTGTAACTTCAAGAATAAGCAACATCACATGGATTGGTCATAAGGCATAAACAAGGGCTCAAACTAATTCATTCACATTCAAGAGGCCATATGCAAGTGGAATGAACCTTCTAGAAGGTGCAAGCAAGTCAGAATTCTTATGCATCATGGTTGAGTTTTGAAGAGAAAATGGAAATTTGGATATCATTGTTTGGGCTTTCATTGGGCCTCTAGATCCTTCCATTCAACTCTATTTAAGTTCAGAAACGACTTTTGATCAAGGTTGGTGAAGATTGGAAGCAGAAACCAGAGAGTGCAGAGGAAATTTTCAAGAGAAGATCCAAAATCGTATTCTTATTTCAAGGCCATTTCAAGATCAATCAAGGATTCTATCACTTTCAGCAAGCTTCAGTGAGAGATTCTGCATCTTTTGGCACGAGAATTCAAGCTTTAACCGTCTCAATTCAAAGCTCAAAGTCAGGTTTGTAAACATCAATTTTCCTCTGGATTTAGGATGATCTAGATCAATTGAAACACGTGGTTAGGTTAGGATTGAGACATAGATGGAATTAGGATCAAGAAATTGGATATTAGAGACAATTTTAGGCTGAACACGTTTTCTTGTTGGTGATATATCTCTTTGATCTTGGAGTTTCAATGCTGTTGATTTCCATATCTTAAATCCTTGCAAATTTTCCTTCAATTTTGGTCCAAGAAACACTCAAAACCGTTGAGAAATGAGGGAGGTACATGCTTATGAATATTCCGGCCAACACCATGTTTCTGGCGCCGGTTTGCTGCACTTTTTTCCACCGCGATATTCAAACGAAGAAGAAGATTCCAGCACCGTCCGATCGCTTGAAGAAAGATGACCGAGTCCTCCGATCGAATGGCCAGCAACGCGCCACGCACGCATGACTTAAAACGGCTGCGTCTTGAATAACTGACCTCCACCGGGCCTTAAGACAATGCTACACGCACCCCACCTATGATAAGCCCAGCCAGTTTTTGCCTTTGATAGCTTGCTGAATACACCCCTTTCCATTTTCATTTTAATTTGCACTTCTTTTATTTTTCTATTTTGATAGCTATTAGATATTAATTGACTAAAATTAGTAAATATAATCAAAAAATTGTGAGTTTTTTTTTCTGTGGATCTTGAACACCTTAGGAAATTTTAGGAACTGAAATTTTATTTTTAGAATTAATTTTTCATTTAATTAGCATTTTTCTTATTTTAGAGATTTCTTTATTTTGCATATTTGATCTCTGACTTTGCTGAATTTTGTATGGTCAATTGGTAATGAATTTGGATGAGATTTTTGGCTAGTATGTAGTTTAGAGGTGCATGATCCCCTAGGATTTTTCTCATATTTTTAAGGTATCATTAGGTTCTGTTTTGAATCAAGAACATTAGGCCTTTCATTTTTAGGCTTCCCTCTTAACACCTTATGATTTAGGATTTGTTTAGAGACCTTCCCATTAGAATTGATCCCTGGTTTTTCTACTATAGACCCCTAACATGCTTAGGTTCCCCTAGAAAAATTCCTAGAATTTTAGAAATAGCTTATGTATTTTAGATTGAATTAACAATTAGGTTAGTCTTAACATGTTCATAACATAGTCTTCCCCTTTTGATTAACTTCATTAATGACTTTTAGCATGAGATAATCTTTTCATTCCTTTTGATTGATGTTTTATACATGTATAAACCTCTGTTTTATTGATTTTATTGATTTGATTTGGAGTTTTGGTTTCCCTTTGATAGCTTTCTTGTAGCTTGTTCATTTAGGGCTTAGGAAGAGCTTTAGCTTTCTTTCTTTCTTCAAATAAACATGGATAGCTTTGTTTGCTTTCCATCCCATCCCATGATTCAAAGTCCTCATATGAAAGCTCATCTCTACTTTGGAGGGATGTATGGCATGTCATAATGAGTAGAACTTTTGAGGATGCTTTTCATGGATGCATGGTTAAGTGTCATGGTGGATTCCCTTGGTTTCCACCATGCTTCCCATGATCATGTGTTTATATTGATATCAATTCTTCATTCTTGTTGGAGTAGAATTTTAAAGCTTGAAGATGGAGAATTCATTCCTTTATCTTAAAGATGATGTGGACTTGAAGAACAGTTACAGGTTGTAGGCTGGATTGCTGTTAGAGAGTGGCTTTGCTATGAAGCTGCTGATTTGTTTTCTTGATTGTCTGTTTTTCTGGATTGCTTTGTTGTATTGATGTGACTTGCTTGGAGTGTTGCATTAGAAAATAGGCTTCATGTAGATGATCATAGGCCTAAGAGCATCCTAAGGGTTGATCTTCTCCCCTTGCTTGTCTTCATTAGAGGTTGATTGTTTCCCTCTGCTTGCTTTTTACTGTATGGCTTTACTTGCTGGTTTAAGGTTGAGCTTCTCCCTTGCCTGTATGGTTGTGGCCTTTGTTCCTTGTTTGATTAGAAGTTGAGTGTGACTCATTCTGCTTGTGTGATGCATTGCATGCATTTTTTACAGTATTTTGTTTACAGTAATCTTTCTTTTTAGTTTGATTTGTTTACTGTTGCTTTCCTTTGCCATGTTCCCCTAGGAACTCTGACTTCTCTTGTTCAAGAGAAGTTATGACAAACATTAGGGTTCTAACCATGCATGATAACATTAGTTAGTTTCCCTTCTAACCTCAGCCATAGGACAAACATTGCATGATAACAGTAGAATGATAGACTGTTCCCCTTAGTTGTGTCTCTTCTTTTCTCATCTTCAAATACAGTTAAAACATTTAATAAAGGATAACACGTGTTGTGCGTTACGAGCCTTAAGCTACTTGAGAAAGAGTTATGGGAGGGTTTCCCTCACATAACTTGAGTGTTTAGTGTGGTACCCTTTGGGTGACATGCGACGCATTCGCTCTTGAGTCCAAGTCTTTAGTGCAACACGAGTTACAAATAGGACTCAATTCACTTCTTCTGTAAAAGACTTCAAAAATAAACACTCAAATCCTTTTTGTCCTCTTGGACCCGTAATCAGGAAAACCCTTTTCTTAAAGGAAAGTTCTGTTAACTTTCAGTTCTATCGCAAACGGTAACGCCTAAGTCTCCAAAGGTCGAGCTGCAAACACCAACTGCTGGAACTGATTGTTAACTTTACTTGGATAAAAAACAGCTGAACAAACCTGTGTTCTTCGTAACTCGAACTACGTTTGCTCTGATCTTTCATGCCGTATGAAAGTACGTAGGCACGAGATGCGATATCTCGGCGAGCAACCTTTCCCCCCTTTCACTCGTAGTTAGGCGAACTACGTTGACTCTGATTTCTCGTTCCAGACGGGAATACGTAGGCATATAACTGTTGTGTTCTGCCGAGTCACTTTTTTTTTCTTTTCAGACCAGCCCTTAGTTAGATAGTTTAAACACACCCTTTTCCGATAAACAACAAGCGTGGATCCCATAGAGTACGATGGACTTGAGGGGTGCTAATACCTTCCCCTTGCATAACCGACTCCCAAATCCAGGACTTGGTTGCGATGACCATTCCTTTCCCTTTTTCGTGAGGTTTTCTTTGAGCGTTTCCTTTCCCTCCTTTGGGATAAATAACGCACGGTGACGACTCTTCTGTCATTGCCGGCCTCGTTTTTCGCAGTAGTGACAGCTGGCGACTCTGTTGGGGACTCCAACGGTTCCCTATGTGAGTCAATCCTAGCACTTGCTTATTTTTCTTGGGTGTTGTATATATGTGCTTTATCTTTCTGTATTTACTTTCCGCACTATATTATTGTTGTTGTGCTGGGAAGGGGTGTTACTTTGAGAGATAAGCCGGACCTGGGCTTGAGTATGCACATAGACTTAGAAGTGGAGATTAGTGGTAAAGCCTGCATGCTTTGCATGCACCAGATTGCTACGAAATCTGCGCTCGGACGAGATTCTCTTTGATGCTTCTTGCCTGGCCCTTTGGGCTCGACAAGTTGTCTGACCCGAGGATTGTCGACTCTGGGGACCGATCAATTGCAAAGGTGAACATGATACCGGATTTTGTCCTCCCCCCGGATTTGAAGATGTGAATTACATGGAAAATCAGAGAGATTACCAACCGAGGCAACAACAACAACCACCATATCAACAACACACTCAAAATCAACAACAACAACATTATCAAGGAAATCAAGGGTACCAACCAAGAGGTAACTATCAACATAACTAAGGTTATGGGGGTGGTTCTTCTAACCGTCAAAATCCTTATCAACCTCAACAACCGCCGGTGGTTACTTCAAAATTGGAAGAGACATTGACGCAATTTATGCAAATGTCAATGGCTAATCAAAAAAACAACGACGCGACAATCAAAAATATTGAGACTCAAGTTGGTCAATTTGCTAAGCAATTAGCAGAACAACAATCCGGATCATCTTTTTTGGAAAACACGCAAACAAATCCTAAGGAGCATTGTAAGGCGATTAAGACGAGAAGTGGAAAAGAGTTGGTTGACGAGAGTGAAAAAAGAGAGCTAGAGAAAAAACATGAGGAGAGAAAAATTGATGATAAGCTTGATGGTGAAGTTGGGGAGTGGAGTAAGGAAGAAGTTGAAAATAATGAGAAAAATGGTGAAGTTGAAAAGAAAACAAGTGTAGAAGTTGAAAATAATAAAATAAAAAATTGAAGGAGGAGGAAGTGAAGAAGAAAAAAGAGCAGAATCCTAGAGCGTCTAGGGGAAAGGAGGTAGTGAGCACTACTCTGGTCCAAAACCTACCATATTCACATGCTCCATCTAGGAGAGAAAATGAACGGCATTACGCCCGACTCATGGATATTTTTAAACAACTCCAAGTAAACATTCTGTTTGCCGAAGCTTTGGAGCAAATGCCAAAGTATGCCAAATTCATGAAAGACATACTTACAAAGAAGCGGAGGTATACGGAACCGGAGACCATCGTCCTGGATGCAAGTTGTAGCGCAATAATTCAACGGACTCTTCCGAGAAAAGAAGTTGATCCGGGAAGAGTTACTTTGCCGGTTACCATTGGTGATGTTTATGTTGGGAAGGGCTTAATTGATTTGGGGTCAAGCATCAATCTTATACCTTTATCTATTGTGAATAGGCTTGGCAACATTGAAATTAAATCCATCCGAATGACGTTGCAATTGGCCTACAAGTCAACTAACCATCCTTATGGGTTAGCCCAAGATGTTTTAGTCAAGGTTGATAAATTTTTCTTTCCGGTGGACTTTGTTGTCATTGATATGGAGGAGGATGATGATGCACCACTTATTCTAGGCCGACCTTTCATGAAAACCGCACGTATGATGATTGATGTTGATGACGGTTTAATGAAGGTGAGGGTCCTTAATGAAGAAGTTACTTTTGATCTTTTCGAAGCAATGAAGCATTCTAAGGATAGAAGAGATAGCTTTCGAATTGATGTAATTGAAGAAGCAAGTTTTGAAGTCTCTAAGCATATTCATGAGGTATCTCCTATGGAGTTAGCTCTTGATGACTCGTTTGAAGTTTTTATCGTTGAAGAAGAACAAGCCCTTGAAGAATGTCTCAAGGAACTTGATAGTTTGAAGGAGTTACAACCATGGGAAGTCGAAGAGGAAATATTGAAGGAGGAGGAAGTAGTGAAAAAGGAAGTGAATGAAGAAAAACCACACATTGAATTGAAAATGCTACCTTCTAATCTGAAGTATGCATTCCTCGACAACACCGAAGAAAAACTGGTCATTATAAGCAATCTCTTGTATAAATATGAAGAATCCCGTTTGATTGATGTATTGAGAAAAAATCAAGGAGCGATGGGTTGGACTCTTTCCGATCTCAAAGGAATTAGTCCTTCTTATTGCATGCATAAAATCTTAATGGAAGAGGATTTCAAGCCGGTAGCTCAAGCTCAATGCCGCTTGAATCCTACCATGAAGGAAGTCGTGAGAAAGGAGGTTGTTAAATTTCTAGATGCGGGAATGATCTACCCAATTTCAGATAGTCCATGGGTGAGTCCCGTGCATGTGGTCCCAAAGAAAGGCGGCATGACCGTTATCCGGAATGAAAAAAATGAATTGATACCGTCGAAGGAGAAAACGGGGTGGAGAATGTGTATAGACTATAGGCGGTTGAATACCGCTACTCAAAAGGACCATTTTCCACTTCCATTCATGGATCAAATGTTGGAAAGACTCTCCGGAAAACAATTCTATTGCTTTTTGGACGGCTATTCCGGGTACAACCAAATTGCGGTTGACCCGGCCGATCATGAGAAGACGGCTTTTACATGTTCGTTTGGAATTTTTGCTTATCGAAAGATGCTCTTTGGGTTGTGCAACGCACCGGCAACTTTCCAAAGATGTGTTCAAGCTATTTTTGCCGATCTCATAGAGAAAACAATGGAAGTGTTCATGGATGATTTCTCCGTCTTTGGAGGTTCCTTTAGTCTTTGCTTGGGAAACTTGGAAACGGTGCTTGAAAGGTGTGTAGAGACAAATCTTGTGTTAAATTGGGAAAAATGCCACTTTATGGTGACCGAGGGGATAGTACTTGGCCACAAAATCTCTTCAAAAGGGCTCGAGGTTGATCGCGCTAAGGTTGAAGTGATTGCAAAGTTACCTCCTCCGGTGAACTTGAAAGGAATTCGAAGCTTCTTAGGGCACGCTGGTTTCTATCGGTGCTTCATTAAAGACTTCTCAAAGGTGGCTAGACCTTTGAGTAATTTGCTCGCCAAGGACCAGGTATTTCTCTTAACAAATGAGTGTTTACATGCTTTTGAAGTTTTAAAAGAAAAGTTGGTTACCGCTCCAATTATAGTCGCTCCCAATTAGAATTCAAATTTTGAACTAATGTGTGATGCGAGCGACTATGCTATTGGAGCGGTGTTGGGCCAAAGAAAGGAAAAAAATGTCATGCTATACACTACACAAGTAAATTACTTAATGAGGCTCAAATTAATTATGCCACAACTGAAAAGGAACTACTTGCGATAGTGTACGCACTTGAAAAGTTCCGGTCCTATCTCATTGGCTCAAAAGTGATTGTGTACACCGACCAATCGGCTATAAAATATCTGCTCACCAAACCGGATTCGAAGCAAAGGCTCATCCGTTGGATCCTCTTATTGCAAGAATTTGATGTTGAAATAAGAGATAAAAAGGGATCGGAAAATTTGGTGGCAGATCATTTATCTCGCCTTGTGAATGTGGAGATTATAGCTCTGGAAAAGGAAATCCGAGAAGAGTTTCCTGATGAAAAACTCTTTAAAGTTCAATTTAGGCCATGGTTTGCAGATTTTGCAAACCATAAGGCGAGTGGATTTGTGCCTTCCGACCTAACTCCGAACCAAAAAAGGAAATTCCTCTCGGATTGTAAGTATTATGTGTGAGATGACCCCTACTAGTTTAAGTTAGGTGGTGATAATATTTTGAGAAGATGTGTTACGGGCGATGAAGCTCAAAGTATTCTATGGCATTGTCACAACTCGCCTTATGGAGGATATTTTAATGGGGCTAGAACGGAAAATAAAGTCCTTCAATCAGGATTTTATTGGCCTTCTATTTTTAAAGACGCAAATGCCCATGCGCAAAGTTGTGACAATTGCCAACGAAGTGGTGGGATAGGTAAGTGAGATGAGATGCCTCTCCAAAAAATTCAAGAGGTTGAATTATTTGATTGTTGGGGCATCGATTTTGTCGGACCATTCCCACCCTCTTTTGGAAATAAATACTTGTTGGTTGCTGTTGATTACGTGTCTAAGTGGGTTGAGGCGATTGCCTCACCTTGGGTAGATTCTAAAACGATCATTATCTTTTTAAAGAAAAATATTTTTTCCTGTTTTGGATCTCCCCAGGTGTTGATTAGTGACGGAGGGTCACACTTTTGTAACGCACCGTTGGAAAATTTTTTGCAACATTACGGTGTAACGCATAGAGTGGTAACTCCGTATCACCCACAGGCCAATGGTCAAGCTGAGGTCTCTAATCGTGAGATTAAGAGAATACTTGAGAAAACCGTATCCAACTCTAGAAAAGATTGGTCGCAGAAATTGGATGAAGCATTGTGGGCATACTGCACTGCTTACAAAGCGCCAATTGGGCTAACCCCATTTCAATTGGTATTCGGTAAAACAGGTTATTTGCCGGTTGAAATGGAGCACAAAGCTTTATGGGCCTTAAAAGTTTTAAACTTTGATAATGAGTTGGCCGGTGAGAAAAGGAAGGTGCAACTACTTGAGTTTGAGGAGATGCGCAATGCCGCATATCACTCAAGTTGGTTGTACAAAGAAAAAGTTAAGGAATATCATGACAAGAAACTCCAGAAAAAGGAATTTGTGCCCGGGCAATTGGTATTGTTGTTTAATTCCAGGTTGAGATTATTTCCTGGAAAATTGAATTCAAAATGGTCTGGGCCATTTCGCGTGATAGAAGTAAAGGAGTATGGAGCTTTCGTGATTGAAGATTTGGAAAGGAAGGATAGATGGACAGTTAATGGTCAACGTTTAAAGATATATCTTGGCGGTCATGTGGACCGACATAGCTGCGCCTTCCTTCTGGATGTTCCGGTGTGAACATATTGAACCTTCGAGCTTATCCAACGTTAAACAAGCGCTTGTCGAGAGGCACCTCAACATTGTAAGTATTTTCTATTTTTCTGTGTATTTTGGTGTCTATTATAGAAACATGTGAAAATTGAAGTTGCATGCTATGCTAAGTTTATTTTTCAAACTTCTGTCATGCTCGCTAGCTTGTTCGCTAAGAGAGCATGTAGCGAGTGTTCGCTAGAAGTTCGTTGAGCGAGCTCGTAGCGAACGTGCGCGAACAGACAATTTTAAGTTGTTTTGTGGGCCACTTTTGTAGGCCCAAAATCTGTTTTTTGTTTACAACTTTAGTTACTCATTCTCAGACTCACTTTCACATTTCCTATTGCACTCTAACTCTCACTGTGCACAAGCTCTTTCCTCTGAAATTTCTTGCTAACCCGAATTAATGGTCATCTCAATTTCTCTACTGCCACAGGTTTGATTTTTATTCCTTTCTCTTTTGTTCTATATTGCTTAATTTGTAGAGATTAGGATTTAGGTCAGATTTGAAATGTTAGGGTTTTTGAGAAATTTTAAGTTACATGTGTGGTTAGACTTAAGCTTTTCATGATAAACCTACTGGATTTTGGAATGGTACTGGATACTTGTTGATTCTTGATGTGGATTTCAAAACAGTGGCTGCATTTTGAAAATTTGCAGCACTCGCTAGCTTGTTCGCTAAGCGAGTCTGTAGCGAGCATTTGCTACTAGCTCGCTAAGCGAGCAAGCCAATGAGCATCTCAGGCCTGTTTTATTTATGCTGACTAATGTTATGTGTTGTTGTTTGTGGTATTCTTCTGTGACTCTTTTGCAGATGGCCCCAGGAAACCAAAGAAACTAAGGCAAGAAGCGCAAGGTTGTCCCCAAACCCCGACCGGTTCCAATTCAATTTGACAGTGAAATGTTCGTTGGAGCCAAACAAGTTGCGTGGTTCGTAGCTTTTCAAAAAAGAAAGATCCTCCCAGAGAAGAGGTTCATCATTGAACCACGTGGCGAGTTCGGAACCTTTGCAGGGTTGATAAATAACAAAAAGTGGAACACTCTGATCTCCCCACTTGAACAGTACAACATCGACATCATTCGTGAGTTTTATGCAAATGCATTACCTAACAATGACGAACCATTTACGTGGATGACACGAGTGCAAGGAAGACATATATGTTTTGATAGGGCTGCTATCAACAGGATACTCGGGGAACTGCTCACTTTGGGAGCAACTGAACTCAACACATACACCCGTAACTTTAGAAGCCGCCCTGACATTGATGTTATCTCAACAGCCCTCTTGATTGAAGAAAATAGTATGGAAAGGAACCCGTCTGGGGAGGCAGTGAGGTTTCATCAGGAAGACATGATTCCCATTGCTCAATTGATCCTGGTATTGGATCTCACAAATATCAAACCAAAATCCCATACATCAACTGTGCCGATCCCATTGGCACATCTTATTCACAGCATCCTCACCAACGTTCAGATTGACGTTGCAAGGATCATTGCTAATGAAATAAAATCGGTTGTTGAGAGTGGTTTGAAAGCAGGGTCGCGAGTTAATTGCCCCCTGTTGCGGTGGAAATAGGATCACAAACTATTAATTAGTTTGAATCGCAATTCAATTCACAACCGCTCTTTGATTTATCCGAAGGAAAAGGTCAAAAGAGGGAAAACCTATTTTTGCATCGTAAACACAATGCGGGGAAAGATCTAGGGTTCGGGGGTTGGTTAAATTTAGGGAAGGTATTAGCACCCTAAACTTCTGTAGTACTCTACAGGAACCTTTTGTTCAGATGTTTACTATTTGCTTTATTTATTTGCTTAAGGTATATGTACAAAGGGATTAAAAGTGAGAAAGGAGACCTAGGGGGTTAATTCTAAGTTTACTCGGCAAGACATCGCATCTTGTGCCTACGTATCCTTACGGGAATGGAATCAGAGTAATCGTAGTTCCCCTCAAAAGGGAGGTTAGAGACTTCTTGACTGTGGTCAAGGTCTCAAGGGGAATAAACGCATCTTAAGGACACGTTTACGTGGAGTGTAGAAACTCCAAATCTCTACGTTGAAATGTTAAGTTGTAATTAGGGTTAAATTAGGGATTCCACGGCGGGGAACCCTAAAATGAGCGCGGCGGCTCTTTGATCTAATGCTAGGGGTAAAATGATAATCTTGCATGCGGCGAGGCATTTGTGAAAATTAGGGTTTGTAATTTTGTAGTTTTGAGGGTTTGAGGGTTTGAAGTTTAGGACTATTGGCGCGGCGACCAAAAGCTAGACCTAATCTTCGGATGTGTGTAGTGTGACAGGAGTATTGATGAATGTGTGAGATAATTGAATTGTGCAAACAGAGAATGATGTCCTAATTTAACTATGCAAGCAGAAATTTAAAGGCAGTAATTAAAGCGCGATTGTTAGGGTTCGCGAGGTTACAACCGAGAAGCAGTTACAATAATAATAGAACTTAAATAAGACACCACGCAATAGTAGTGAACATGAGCTGCAAAAGATGAACACCCGTTAGTAAACAAAGTTAGACAGTAATGGGACGGGTCAGGAGAAAAAATGCAATATTGGAGATTTTTGTTGTTTTTAAAGATTTTTATTGAATTTACAAAAGAAAGAATGATGTTACATTTTAAAATATTTTAATCTTAGTCTTAAAAAAAGTTTTATATATTTTTAAAAGGATTTTAAGTTATCTTATTTAAAAAAAGGTTTTTT
Source organism: Lathyrus sativus (assembly GCA_963859935.3). NCBI lineage: Eukaryota > Viridiplantae > Streptophyta > Magnoliopsida > Fabales > Fabaceae > Lathyrus > Lathyrus sativus. The sequence goes on along the minus strand of OZ012738.1, from coordinate 22,339,049 downwards.
ATTTTTATTATAAAAAAGAGGTTTTTTAATTTTATTATAAAAAAGGTTTTTAAAGTTTTTTATTTATTTTTAAAAAACAATTTCAATATTTATACAAAAAAAGGTTTTTAAAAACAGTTTTTAATTATAAAAATAAAATGGTTTTAAAAAAACAACTTTTAAAAAAAACAAAAATAAAAGGGGTTGGGCCGGTAATCACCTCCGGACCCAACCCGGCTGGTGAATAACAAAGACTAAAATATATTTTTAGGGTTTCAGAACCCTATTGTCCTTTCACGGCGCCGTTGTGCTTTCTCTCGTTTCGTTGCTCGTCTTTCTCTTTCGCGGCCATGTTTCACCCTTTTTCCTTCATATCGCCTTCTCCACACTAAAAAACAGAAAAAACGGTTAATATGCTGATAATGGAATGAAAGCTTACGGTGGGTTCTCATTCGGTGATAAACGGAAGCAATGATGGTGAGCTGAGCTTTCGGGGAAGGTATTTGCTCGTCGTGGCTTTAAACGGCGCTGGTGAATCCTCTCTGCTCGGGTTGCCTTGTTTCGATCTCTCTCCCTCTCGCGACCGCTAGGGTTTTTTCGCGATCTTGCTCGCTTCGTCACTTTTGGTGTTCTCCGCCGTTGTTGTCTCGTTAGGGTTTCGATCGCTTGGGTGAGTTTGTTCTTATTTTTGATGATTTCGTGGCCGTTAGGTTTGTTCGTGATTTTTTCGGCCTCCTGATGGTTATGGTTCATCTCTGTTTTATATTGATCTTTGTGGGTTGGATTCGTGTTGATTTTACGTTATTTTTGCAGATGGATTTTGAGTTAATGATGATTTGATTTGATTCTGATTCTTCTGATATGATTCTGATATTGATTGGATCTTTTCTGATACTGATTGAATCTCTTTTCCTTTTTGATACAGATTTTGTTTTGTGGTTTATCAGAACACGTTCCTTGATTGAATTATGGATTCATTTGGATATCCTTTTCAGATGTTGATTCAAATTCGTTTTGGATATCCATCTGGTTTGATCTTCACGACTTTTGGCTTTTTCACTTCGAACTAACTTTTCCTCTTCTTTTTTCAGTGAACTAATGCTGAGGCTTCGGTCGAATCCAAACTGCCGAGAAGGTTACGCGGTGATGATGACTTTAGGGTCTGAACTGCTATTGTGTGGTTGCTATGCGATTCGGAGCATGATGCGGAATCTTGCTGTTATACTGACTCCTGACGCTGTTTGATCCTTGATGCCTGTGTTAAACTTCCGCGGGAGACTCATAACCTGACGGATACACTTACTTGCCTGGGCAGTGATGTTCGAACTGAGCCCAGGCCTGTGCCTTTAGACTTTCCAGTTTGATAGTGACTTGTACCCTCGGTTGATGCGTGAGCATGATTTATGGGCCTATCTTACTTTTCTGGTATGATTTGGGTTGTTTCTATGCCTTGTTTGGGTGTGATTATTCCTGTCCTGCTGCTGATGGGTCTTGGCCTCTTTGATATGGTTTGCAAATGTCTGTTTTTTTTCTATGGTGCTTATCTTGGTGCCTTGATTCAGGTTTCCCGCAGTTGGATCCTTCTGTGATATATTGACAGTAGTACTGTTCTTATGTTTTTCGTGATGCTTGATATTGAAATTGTTCTTAACCTCTTGTGGGACTTGCAGATATTGATGTTGCTGATGTGCTTCCCTGATGGTTGATAATTTGTGTTGATACACCAGTTGCCTGATGCAGCTTAGCTCTGATTTGGTGCCTAAGGTTGTGATGCTTTGGATTCGCAAATTGATTGCGTTGTATGACGACAGGGCCATGATGTTGTTCTTCGACTGAGCCCATATGTTGGTTGTCCCTGATTGCTTCGGTTGTGCACTTTCAGTTTGAATTTCCAATTACCTGTGGCTGTTTTGTTTATGCAGCTTATGAACTGTTTTGGCTTTGAGTTCTGTTATCAATTTTGTACTGATGCTGTTGTGGAATTTCAGGTATTGGAAAAACTTTGAACACAAAGTGATTCAGACCTGCCGGCATCCGGGTCTGAGTCCAAATTTACCTTTGTATCAGTTTGGAAATCCAATTGCGGCAAAAGCGAATCAGTCCCGCTTCTTTTATCTCTTTTATCTCTCGGTTGTCCCGCATGATAAGAACAGATGACCACTTGATCTGACGCCAACGGCGCGGGTCGGTAACGGGGGTAGGACGCAGCTTCGGTTGTGCCACTCCCGGGACTCGATGATGACGTTGTTCTGAGAGTGTCGAAAACAAACTTCTAACCCTTTCCTGCTTCTGTTTTGTTTTGTTTCCCTTTGTGCAGGTTAATCGGAGATTTGCGGAGAAGATCGAGGGAGCATCATGAAGAACACTTAGGATTCTTTAGGGAATGCCATTTTTATTTCTCTTCTGTAACTTGTAATAAAAAGTATTATGAATAAATTCAATAATATATTTTTTATCCAAATTATTTCCACTTTGTAAATTATGATAAAGATACTATGAATAAACTTCCAATGTGCTATCCCAATTCACTTTCTCTTTACAAATTGTAATAATAATAGAATATTATGAATAAAATTCACACATTTTATTAAAATCACTTTTCAATTTCTTTTCCATGATTTAATTTGCTGCAAACACCTCAACCTCCGATTAAACCTCACCAGTCAAATATCCCTGAATAAAGGTTGAAATTAATTCGATCCAATCTTGCATAATAAGCTTAATACCTTCGACATGAATAAGTTCCATTAATCAGTCGAAGTTTTCACTGTTTTCCCTTTAAAATGAACTGGAAGATAGAAGAATGAATTCTTGTTAAAACCATGTTCCACAGATCAGATTCTCGCATTGCCTTGAACCAAACCAAATTGATATCTTAACATAATCAACCCACGTAAATAAATGACCCAGGAATAAAACCTCATTGGGCCCAAAATTACGAATTATGCTTCAAAATGACCAAAACGCCCCTAGGAGTAATTCCTGCAAAACAAATCGCGCTCAATGATTGGTTAGTGATTAACGGATGCAAAAATGAAATGTCATGTGCCATGACTGACTAAATGTAAGGGTAAAATTTGGGGTATTACAGTTGCCCCTATTTAAATAGCTACACCGGATGATTTGAGTGGCGGAGACTCGAGGGATCATGGTGGAGGGATTTAAATATAGATAACCGAAAATTTTGCCCTTATATGTGGCGATATGCAATGCTATGGACCAAGCGAGAACAAGCTAATGTAGACGGTGCCATGAATATGATATGATGTGTATGCTGTAATGATGAATGCGAAAATGCTGACGAACACGACGACACAGGGACAGACGCTACGAGAAGAAACACACTGGGGAAAACGACGCTGGGACACAATACAACACTGGGGAATTCTAAAATGATGGTCAACTGGTGCAAACACGACCAATTGTCATTTTTAGAGCGGGTACGAGATTCTCAAATGGAGATGGCACCTATGAGACGGCCTTCACTGGGGAATCTAAAAGTAAAACTGGATCATGTACGATTGCAAGATCGATCACAAAATGCATGGAGCATTGAGCAAAGAATAACATCCAAGCTTCTGTAACCCATCCCTCGTGACAGGATCAAATGGACTTTTCGGGAATCCGTAGCAAATATACAGGGTAAGAATCGGCTGTATGCCAAAATAAATGGACTTTTAAGAATAAGATCCTTAAATGGAGATGGCACCTATGAGATGACCTCCACTTGGGAATGTCTAATAATAAAATTGGACCTACACGATTGCAAGATCGATCATAGAATGCTGGAGTATTGAGCAAAGAATAACATCCAAGCTTCTATAACCTATCCCTCGTGGTGGGATCGAATTGATTTTCGGAAATCCGTATCAAATATACAGGGTAAAGACCGGCTGTATGCCAAAATAAATGGACTTTAATGGGAAATACCCTGATAAGCTTCTCGAGGGAGAACTGTCACTTATCGTTGGAAGGGACTTATGTGCCAAAATGAATAAGCACTCAAATAAAGAGGCTGCTGCTTATCTGATATATAAATCTTCTCATATTTAAGGTCGGCGCCTGGAATACGATTCTGATTCTTCTTTTACTAAAGGATAAATGAACTTCTTCATACTTCAAGATCGTGCTCTCCTGAATATGATTCCGCTCCTTCTTTTACTAAAGGGTAAATGAACTTCTTCATGCTTCAAGATCGTGCTCTCCTGAATATGATTCTGCTCCTTCTTTTACTAAAGGGTAAATGAACTTCTTCATACTTCAAGATCGTGCTCTCCTGAATATGATTCCGCTCCTTCTTTTACTAAAGGGTAAATGTACTTCTTCATATTTCAAGATCGTGCTCTCTTGAATATGATTCCGCTCCTTCTTTTACTAAAGGGTAAATGAACTTCTTCATATTTCAAGATCGTGCTCTCCTGAATATGATTCCGCTCAAACCCCCCCGTACTTCAAGATCGTGCTCTCCTGAATACGATTTGGTTCAAACCTCCCCATACTTCAAGACGACAGGGAAAATGGAAGCCAACTGCTCAATGGAGATGGCCATTTGCTGCGAGTCATAACGAAGATAGGATTGGCTTCTCAGGCGAGAGATGTCGCTTATTTTGCAAGAGTAGCAATAATAAGCCTCTCATGTAAGAACTGCTTGTAGAGGTGATAACAGATGATGATAAGCTTCTCTGGCGAGAACTGGTGCTGATCGATGATAAGCTTCTCAGGCGAGAATAGGCGCGTATCTGATTGTGTAAGGTTGTGATAAGCTTCTCTGGTGAGAACTGTTACTGATTGATTGTAAAATTTTGTGATAAGCTTCTCTTGGTGAGAACTGTTGCTGATTGATTGTAAAATTTTGTGATAAGCTTCTCTTGGCGAGAACTGTTGTTGATCGATGATAGGCTTCTCAGGTGAGAACAGTCGCATACCGATGCTGTAACATGTAGGATTGTAGAGTGTTGTACTGATAGATTTTCCAGGCGTGAACTGGCGTGTATCCGTCATGGATTGTGGTTGATTTTCTTGAAAGATAGTGCAAAATAAATGCACATCCGGGTACAGTGATAAACTTCTCGGGCGAGAACAGTCGCGTATCTGCCATGGTATGGTGAAAATCTTTAGATGGTGCAAAATAAATGCACGTCAGGTTGGGCTTGACGACCGACAAGACTGAGATTCAATCTAGGATCGAGCTAGAAAGAAGACTGGTAATCAAAACTCCATCGAGGGAATGAACTCGAAGGGTAAATATCTTATCCTGGTGAGGAAAGATAGCTGAAGTAACCATCATCCACGAGGATCGAGCTCTGTGGGGAAACTGGAAACACATATGTATTTTATGCTTAAGGCTGACAATCTATTTGAAGAGAATGGACAAACCCCAGTTACTCGGCGGTAACAACCAATGATGGCGAGACATAATGAACCTGTGAATGCTAATGCATGTGTTACTGCATATGTTAATATGAATGTATGTTAATGTCTATGTAGTTAAATATGCAGGACGTAATGGAATGAATATGTAATGAGTATGTGAATGAAATAGGCATGTGATGCTTGTGCCCCTGCGTATGCTGACGAAACAGACTAGAGACAGGACAAGAGATGAAATAAACATCTCGACGGAGATACCCGGCGTTCTCTGCAACCAATACGTCAGTCATGGGTAAGAACGATCAATGGTAGAACCAAATCTGGTTTTAAAGTTCTGAATTCTCTGGGGAGAAGGTAATCTGCTTGGGGTGCACAGTATCATGTCTTCACATGGGGAGAAGAAAACCTGAGGGACACTTTCGAGTTACCCAAGAAAAAGTTGTCAGCTTATAGTCTCGCCGGGGACTGTGATGAGGCAATAGTTTAGGAGCCTGTTGCAGCATTGAGATTTACTGGGGAATGAAGGCCACTGTGAGTAAAATCCCTCGGGTGCATGAAGAGAAGTTGTGAAACCACATGGTTTTGATCCTGAAGGATCTTGTAGTGGTCGCCATTTGTTTCCTTTTTTTAAAAAAAAAAACACGGTGCCCCAGGATACTTGCGTTGTGAGGTATGGTCATCTCAAGAGGATTTTATAGAGAACACGGAGTCTGGTTGCCCCACTGTTCTCCAACTCTTGGAGAGATTTGTCAGGTCTCGACGTAACTGGCACTAATTAATCGTGTTACGACGAAATCTTTGAGAAATAGCTCCTTAAGAACGTCAGACTCGCGTTGGTAAGCGAATTGGGAAACCGCCTGCCCCTGTTTAGCAAGATCTTCAAGTTCCACGGGTTATATCCACATATAAATCTCTAAGATATCAAGCAAAGTCATCATGCCTGAAATGCCTATCCTGAGCTTGTCAACGTACACATATATTTGTCTTGAATTTTTTTGTTTTGAAAAAGATATCGCAATAACTTGTGACCGAAATCACTAGTCGGGATATAAGCTTTAATTATAATGCCAACATGAATTTTTTCTGAGCATAGCTCGTAGGAGTCAGGAAACGTGATCCTGTCGAGTATGCTTTCAACCGAAGTCCTACTTCAATTAGGTCTTTTAAAGGTTGTATCGTGGCTCGGTTCACGGTTTAAGAAACAAAGGATAAAGGCTCAAAGTTATATTTGTACCCACCCATTCTTCGTGATGTTCTCCAATCCTAATTCAGTTAATCGGATACGAACGCTCATATCTCAAGCGGATTTGCTATGGTCGAGAACTTATCAAGGCTTTGGCCATGGCAGTCACTCACCTATTTCTAATGGCAATTCGATCACACAACTTTGTTCTTTATAGGGATTCTAAAAAAAACTACTAGTTTGTTGCTCTTATTCCCTAACTTTTGCCTGGACAACGTCTATTGATTTGACTTTGGAGTCCAGCGGGATGCCCCAGTTTTGCCTAAGTCTCCTTCATAGGTTTTGACTTAGCGGTAGGGCTGGCAATGAACCAAACCAACTCGAAGATAGTTCGGAATTCGACTCGACAATTAAATCGTTGAACTAGGTTCATGAACCAAATGAGTTGAGTATGAGCGAAAAATTAAGTTCGTTAACTAAATGAGCTGAACTTGAACTATACATAGTTCGACTCGTTAGGTTCATGAGTCAACTCGATTACATATGAAAAGAATTATACTGTCTTTAAGATTAGGTTTAAATATTTACTTCAAATCTTAGACAAATTTAATCTTCAATTTAGTAGTTTTTGAGTTAGACTCTCAAATGTATCTCTTGAAAGTTGTGTAGGTTTTGAATTAGTAGATTTCGAAGATAAAGTTAAATATCAATATGATAACTTTTATTTTATTTTAATATTTTATTTAAAAAATATATATTTATTTAAAATGTCAAATATACTAAAATATATATATATTTTAAAAAATAGTTTTTAAGTTCGTGAACCATGTGAGCTGAACCTAATGAGATGAACCTAACGAGTCGAATCGAACTGTTCGTGAACTTATAACGAGTCGAGTTTGAGCTTAAAAAAAAGTTCGTGTCGAACTCGAACTCGAACTCGAATTCGAACAATTCTTAACGAGTCGAGCCGAGCTGAGGTGAGTTCGACTCGACTCGACTCATTTCCAGCCCTACTTAGCGGGCTCTTATTTTTTTGAATATTCTTTTATGCACAAGTCGTGTAAATCTTTTGAAAGGCTCGTGACTGCCCCACTCCTTAGGTACCCGAGGGATAGTCATTGTATTGGACTTCTTAAGATGCTAAGGATAAATTCTCGAAGGTCTGCTTACTTTTTGAGAGTCTAAGCGCTCGATCGGTTTAACTGAAACCTACCCTGCCCCAGGTTAAGATGAGGGTTCTTAAAAAAACTCCTACTTCAAGGCTCAAAGAGGTTAACGAGGGATTATCATCCTTATATCTCCGGTGTTTGGGATTTGAAACAATGCCTTACATCATCAGCGGGTTTCAATCGAAAGCATACGACAAGAAATCTGTCGTTTTGGGTTCGTCATCCTCCTCCCAATTCTCCATCAGAACAAGAGATCGGGTAAAGTTGGCATTATAATTTATGAAAAAAATATATTTTGAATGAGTGAAACGAATGGACTTATTCAAGACAAACATATGCGTTGCATTAATCAAAGATAAACAAGTTCGTACATGCTAAATATGCTTAATCAAAGAGAAATACATATAAATAAACAAATGAACTGTCGGAAAAATCCTTCTAAATGTTCATGAAATCTCGCATTCAAAAGTAACAGTTTCCTTTGGCGGAGCCTCAATGGAAAGGACGTCTAGTTCATGATCACTACGAGTCGTCATGGCTTGCCCCAGTTACGCTGGTCACATCTTCAACAGTTTTCAGTCGTTGCTTCAAAATAACTTTCCCAGATTCTTTGTTGATCCCAGTCATATCATCTTGAGGGTTATTGAAATGAAGCGAGCTAGGCCCTTGAATAATTACTGGATTCGGCTGATTTGCCACAGGAGTAGCATGCTTTGCAGAATTCGAACTCGACAAGTGAGGGACCCCGAGAGGAGTCTCGATCTTCATCTGAGCATCGCTAAAAGACAACTTCTTCGTTTCTAGCAAATTTCTGACAACTTTCTTAAGAGCATAACAATTCTCTAGATCATGGCCGGGCGCACCCTCATGAAATAAACAATGAGCGGCAGCGTTGTAACCTGCAGGTAACGGATTAGGCGGAGGACCCAAAGCACGGGTGGTAATCAGACCCTGTTGTTCCAAATGGGAGTATAACTCAGTGAAAGCCATCGGAATTGGACGACAAGGCTTATACTGACTCTTACGGAGATAAGGAACCTGATCCTGTGATTGTTGGTGAACAGGAGCGTTGGGCACTCGTTGACTGTTGACAGGAACTTGCATGGGCGGATAACCGGAAGGTTGTTGATGAGTCGGTGCTTGATATACCGGAGCTGACTGCACAGGATGGTATGTAGGAAACTGCTGATTGAAAGGTGGTGCAATAGTAGCTACATAGGGTTGTTGGACATATGGAAACGGATACCCTTGAACATAATTCTGCTGATGTTGCCTAGGTTGAGGAGTAGCCATTTTGCGGTTCCTCGAACGCGCAGGTCCTTTACCATGGTCGGATTTAGGAGTTTTGCACTTTGGAGGGGTAGCTCGTCGAACTGGTTAAGCACTAGGAGGCACCAAACCGGATTGAAGACCGTGAGGAGGTACATTCTCGACAGTAACAACTGGTGGAGATTCCGTAACAGAAACAACAGTAGACTGAGCATCCATCTTCACACTAAGAGCTTGTAGCATCTCCAAAATCCGCCCTACACTTCCTCGAAGATCTTCGAGTTCATGGCTGACACGGTTGATCTCTTGGTTTTGATCTTCCATCCTTTCGAAGGGTCGTATTGATGCAGAGAACTCAGGGTGACAAAACTGGAAGGTGAGAGAACCGCGTATGAGAAACCGGGAGACACATGCAATGCAAAAGTATGATGCTAAAATGTGAATGCAAATGAAGATTTCATGGAATTCAAATATTTACGAATATTGCGGAATACCAAGGAAACTTTTAATTCACTGAAGACCAATTACAAATAATATTCTTGCAACCAAAATAGCTAAATAAAATCCTAGAAAATCCTAGAGAAGCATCCTCCACAACTTCAGTGAGCAGACGGAGAGTCGGGGGAAAATAAATATTCGTAGAGCCTTCTCTTCTTGTAGGATTGTATCTCATCATTCTTCGACTGAATCTGCTTTTGAAGTTCTTCGTACTCGCTGACCATCACATGGTATTTGTTCTTCCATGATTCTGTTTCGCGTTGTGATCTCTTCAAAGCGATCTTCAAGGTCTCAGCCTCGGTCATGAAATACTGGACAGGTTCTTCGCTTTGAGGTGAAGGATCTTGGAGAGAGTAGGGCATCTTCAACTCAATAGATCTTCCTCGGACCCATTGAAAGTATGGTTCCATGGACACACAATTAGGTCTTCCCAAACTTTCTTTGTCTTTCCTATGCAGATGATTCCAAAAGGATAGAATCTGATCTTGAAGTTTTTTTGTCGTCTTTGAAAAAGATTTTCTCCGCATGAATACCTTTAGGCGGTTCCTTCAAGGGGTATCCCAACTGTCGGCGAGCTAAGGCCGGATTGTAGCTAATTCCTCCATTGAAACTGAGCAAAGGCACATTGTTGAAGTTTCCGCAACTATCAATGATCGACATCCCATCGTACATGCGATTATACCAATCAATATCAGAGTGAGTTACAGCCATAACTTTTTGCGACCAACGTTCTTGATTAAGTCTCCAAAAAGGACCGGACTTGGGTAAGTGAGAAATAAACCACTTGTATAGTAATGGCACACAACATGTAATCATTCCCCCACCATGAAAGTTTCGAAGATGTACCGAATGATAAGTATTACCCAATAGTGTTGGAACTGGGTTTCTTCTCATGAAGGTCTTGATTGCATTAAGGTCCACAAACCCCTCAAAACTAGGAAAAAGCAGCAACCCATAAATAAGCAAGGCAAATATTGTCTCAAAGGCAAACATGTCTTTATGATCGGCATAAAATTGGGCTTTCTTAATTAGGAAGTCCCTGAGAAAACCGGAGGTCCCCCCTTTTGTGATCATATTGTTTTTGACATCAGATATCTTTAGACAAACGGCTTTAGCAATATCTCGTTCTTTAGGGTCTTCCTCCAAGAAAGGGAATGGAGACTTATCCAAGATAGGTAATCCCACCAACTGAGAGTACTCTTCTAAGGTAGGTAAAAGCTGATAATCTGGAAAGGTGAAGCAGTGATAATCTGGATCATAAAACTGTAGCAAAGTCGCAAGAAGTCCTTCGTTTACTTGAATCTTCAACAAAGACAATAGCCTTCCATATCTGTTTTGGAACTTTTCTTGATCTTGAACCAACTCCCTTAGCTTCTCTAGGACTTCCAAATTAAAACCCTTAAAAGTAAATTTCAAAGTATGCCTTCTATGGTGATCCATGGTATCCTGTAATGTTCATAAATAGAGTTTGAATTCCATGAAGTCTTAATGTAATATGATGCTTTATGGATGCGATGCATGAAAACACACAAAATCCTAGGTTAAAAGTACGTGAGCGGAGTTAAGGTCTACCCATCCCCAAAAGGAGTGTACTATAGATTAGTTGTACCTGCCGAACAAGGTTCTAAAAAGTGCCCAAAGTCATAAGCCCATCTTTCGGATATTATCGACCTTCCGATTGACTCGGGGGTTAATAATATTCTCAAGAGAACCTCTTTTGAGTGTAGTATCGCGTAGCAACCGTTGTGGGACTACTCCCACATAGTTCCCGCACTACATCCTAAATAAGGCCGAGGTGGTGTAAAGGTACTACGGTCCCCAGTATCACAGACTCCAATCGACCATGGAAAAAGTCTTCACGATTATTCGTTCAACCGAACCATTTTCGAAAGGTCTCGACTGAGCGGTGATTCTCGAATCAGCTTGGTCGGGATTCAACTCCCTATAAGCCTCATCGAATATATCCCCATCCTATAATAATGTCACTAGTCCGGGCGTAGGACTTATCTCACAACACAGGGAACAGTCCCAAATCAGAGCACAAATATATACATGCAAATGAATAGTAAAATAGATAGTAATAAATATGAACAAGTTAGGGATAACCCTCAAAAGTTTAAGAGTCTCCAGTGAAGTCGCCATTTTCTGTTGCGGTGGAAATAGGATCACAAACTATTAATTAGTTTGAATCGCAATTCAATTCACAACCGCTCTTTGATTTATCCGAAGGAAAAGGTTAAAAGAGGGAAAACCTATTTTTGCATCGTAAACACAATGCGGGGAAAGATCTAGGGTTCGGGGGTTGGTTAAATTTAGGGAAGGTATTAGCACCCTAAACTTCTGTAGTACTCTACAGGAACCTTTTGTTCAGATGTTTACTATTTGCTTTATTTATTTGCTTAAGGTATATGTACAAAGGGATTAAAAGTGAGAAAGGAGACCTAGGGGGTTAATTCTAAGTTTACTCGGCAAGACATCGCATCTTGTGCCTACGTATCCTTACGGGAATGGAATCAGAGTAATCGTAGTTCCCCTCAAAAGGGAGGTTAGAGACTTCTTGACTGTGGTCAAGGTCTCAAGGGGAATAAACGCATCTTAAGGACACGTTTACGTGGAGTGTAGAAACTCCAAATCTCTACGTTGAAATGTTAAGTTGTAATTAGGGTTAAATTAGGGATTCCACGGCGGGGAACCCTAAAATGAGCGCGGCGGCTCTTTGACCTAATGCTAGGGGTAAAATGATAATCTTGCCTGCGGCGAGTGATTTTGTGAAAATTAGGGTTTGTAATTTTGTAGTTTTGAGGGTTTGAGGGTTTGAAGTTTAGGACTATTGGCGCGGCGACCAAAAGCTAGACCTAATCTTCGGATGTGTGTAGTGTGACAGGAGTATTGATGAATGTGTGAGATAATTGAATTGTGCAAATAGAGAATGATGTCCTAATTTAACTATGCAAGCAGAAATTTAAAGGCAGTAATTAAAGCGCGATTGTTAGGGTTCGCGAGGTTACAACCGAGAAGCAGTTACAATAATAATAGAACTTAAATAAGACACCACGCAATAGTAGTGAACATGAGCTGCAAAAGATGAACACCCGTTAGTAAACAAAGTTAGACAGTAATGGGACGGGTCAGGAGAAAAAATGCAATATTGGAGATTTTTGTTGTTTTTAAAGATTTTTATTGAATTTACAAAAGAAAGAATGATGTTACATTTTAAAATATTTTAATCTTAGTCTTAAAAAAAGTTTTATATATTTTTAAAAGGATTTTAAGTTATCTTATTTAAAAAAAGGTTTTTTATTTTTATTATAAAAAAGAGGTTTTTTAATTTTATTATAAAAAAGGTTTTTAAAGTTTTTTATTTATTTTTAAAAAACAATTTCAATATTTATACAAAAAAAGGTTTTTAAAAACAGTTTTTAATTATAAAAATAAAATGGTTTTAAAAAAACAACTTTTAAAAAAAACAAAAATAAAAGGGGTTGGGCCGGTAATCACCTCCGGACCCAACCCGACTGGTGAATAACAAAGACTAAAATATATTTTTAGGGTTTCAGAACCCTATTGTCCTTTCACGGCGCCGTTGTGCTTTCTCTCGTTTCGTTGCTCGTCTTTCTCTTTCGCGGCCATGTTTCACCCTTTTTCCTTCATATCGCCTTCTCCACACTAAAAAACAGAAAAAACGGTTAATATGCTGATAATGGAATGAAAGCTTACGGTGGGTTCTCAATCGGTGATAAACGGAAGCAATGATGGTGAGCTGAGCTTTCGGGGAAGGTATTTGCTCGTCGTGGCTTTAAACGGCGCCGGTGAATCCTCTCCGCTCGGGTTGCCTTGTTTCGATCTCTCTCCCTCTCGCGACCGCTAGGGTTTGTTCGCAATCTTGCTCGCTTCGTCACTTTTGGTGTTCTCCGCCGTTGTTGTCTCGTTAGGGTTTCGATCGCTTGGGTGAGTTTGTTCTTACTTTTGATGATTTCGTGGCCGTTAGGTTTGTTCGTGATTTTTTCGGCCTCCTGATGGTTATGGTTCATCTCTGTTTTATATTGATCTTTGTGGGCTGGATTCGTGTTGATTTTACGTTATTTTTGCAGATGGATTTTGAGTTAATGATGATTTGATTTGATTCTGATTCTTCTGATATGATTCTGATATTGATTGGATCTTTTCTGATACTGATTGAATCTCTTTTCCTTTTTGATACAGATTTTGTTTTGTGGTTTATCAGAACACGTTCCTTGATTGAATTATGGATTCATTTGGATATCCTTTTCAGATGTTGATTCAAATTCGTTTTGGATATCCATCTGGTTTGATCTTCACGACTTTTGGCTTTTTCACTTCGAACTAACTTTTCCTCTTCTTTTTTCAGTGAACTAATGCTGAGGCTTCGGTCGAATCCAAACTGCCGAGAAGGTTACGTGGTGATGATGACTTTAGGGTCTGAACTGCTATTGTGTGGTTGCTATGCGATTCGGAGCATGATGCGGAATCTTGCTGTTATACTGACTCCTGACGCTGTTTGATCCTTGATGCCTGTGTTAAACTTCCACGGGAGACTCATAACCTGACGGATACACTTACTTGCCTGGGCAGTGATGTTCGAACTGAGCCCAGGCCTGTGCCTTTAGACTTTCCAGTTTGATAGTGACTTGTACCCTCGGTTGATGCGTGAGCATGATTTATGGGCCTATCATACTTTTCTGGTATGATTTGGGTTGTTTCTATGCCTTGTTTGGGTGTGATTATTCCTGTCCTGCTGCTGATGGGTCTTGGCCTCTTTGATATGGTTTGCAAATGTCTGTTTTTTTTCTATGGTGCTTATCTTGGTGCCTTGATTCAGGTTTCCCGCAGTTGGGTCCTTCTGTGATATATTGACAGTAGTACTGTTCTTATGTTTTTCGTGATGCTTGATATTGAAATTGTTCTTAACCTCTTGTGGGACTTGCAAATATTGATGTTGCTGATGTGCTTCCATGATGGTTGATAATTTGTGTTGATACACCAGTTGCCTGATGCAGCTTAGCTCTGATTTGGTGCCTAAGGCTGTGATGCTTTGGATTCGCAAATTGATTGCGTTGTATGACGACAGGGCCATGATGTTGTTCTTCGACTGAGCCCATATGTTGGCTGTCCCTGATTGCTTCGGTTGTGCACTTTCAGTTTGAATTTCCAATTACCTGTGGCTGTTTTGTTTATGCAGCTTATGAACTGTTTTGGCTTTGAGTTCTGTTATCAATTTTGTACTGATGCTGTTGTGGAATTTCAGGTATTGGAAAAACTTTGAACACAAAGTGATTCAGACCTGCCGGCATCCGGGTCTGAGTCCAAATTTACCTTTGTATCAGTTTGGAAATCCAATTGCGGCAAAAGCGAATCAGTCCCGCTTCTTTTATCTCTTTTATCTCTCGGTTGTCCCGCATGATAAGAACAGATGACCACTTAATCTGACGCCAACAGAGCGGGTCGGTAACGGGGGTAGGACGCAGCTTCGGTTGTGCCACTCCCGGCACTCGATGATGACGCTGTTCTGAGAGTGTCGAAAACAAACTTCTAACCCTTTCCTGCTTCTGTTTTGTTTTGTTTCCCTTTGTGCAGGTTAATCGGAGATTTGCGGAGAAGATCGAGGGAGCATCATGAAGAACACTTAGGATTCTTTAGGGAATGCCATTTTTATTTCTCTTCTGTAACTTGTAATAAAAAGTATTATGAATAAATTCAATAATATATTTTTTATCCAAATTATTTCCACTTTGTAAATTATGATAAAGATACTATGAATAAACTTCCAATGTGCTATCCCAATTCACTTTCTCTTTACAAATTGTAATAATAATAGAATATTATGAATAAAATTCACACATTCTATTAAAATCACTTTTCAATTTCTTTTCCATGATTTAATTTGCTGCAAACACCTCAACCTCCGATTAAACCTCACCAGTCAAATATCCCTGAATAAAGGTTGAAATTAATTCGATCCAATCTTGCATAATAAGCTTAATACCTTCGACATGAATAAGTTCCATTAATCAGTCGAAGTTTTCACTGTTTTCCCTTTAAAATGAACTGGAAGATAGAAGAATGAATTCTTGTTAAAACCATGTTCCACAGATCAGATTCTCGCATCGCCTTGAACCAAACCAAATTGATATCTTAACATAATCAACCCACGTAAATAAATGACCCAGGAATAAAACCTCATTGGGCCCAAAATTACGAATTATGCTTCAAAATGACCAAAACGCCCCTAGGAGTAATTCCTGCAAAACAAATCGCGCTCAATGATTGGTTAGTGATTAATGGATGCAAAAATGAAATGTCATGCGCCATGACTGACTAAATGTAAGGGTAAAATTTGGGGTATTACACCCCCTCGCTTTTCCGTGCATTATCATGGCATTATGCTCACAATCGCGTCTAAAGCTTCCATCTCTGAGTATGGTGAAGATTCCTCCAGCAATCGATGATAAGTATGTGAACAAATTCTGCAAACTTAAGAATTATAGGAGTAGTGAAACGGCAGGTGATACCGGGACTGCTGATGGTCCCAGTGGTTTTTCTCAAGGGTTCGACCCTTTCCTGCAGCAAATATGCAACTACAATTGGGACTGGATGGCCGCTCAGCAGCGAGCCATGTATGATATTCATGATTCTTTACAGGTTTTGCAGCTGCAGATCCGAGACCCCTCCACCGAGCATTCTTTGATGAATCGCGAGCAGTTTACGCAGCACACGAGCTGGCCTGTGGACATGCCTATTTTTAGAGAGGGGGCGGGTGCGAGTGGCCTTGCTGATGCGACTGATGTTGATGATGGCGACAAGGACGATGATGATGATGTATCAGGAGAAGAAGACTTTGATGAAGACAGTTCTGATGATGGTGATGAGTATGAGTTCGATGAGGACTGAGTTATTTTATTTTTCTGATTTTGCTGTTTTGACTTTGGATTTTGGATTATGTACCTTTTTGGGGTGTTTATCCCCCACGCACATTCTGTTACTTTAATTTGAGTAATGTTTTATGTTTTGCTTAAATTTTTGTGCTTTGTTTCAATTTCTTCTTTTTAATCAATTTTTATGTTGATGGATGTCAAAACCTTCTAGATTGGTTGCTCTCTGATAGAAGTATCCAATGAAGGTGCATCCGAGCTTTGAGGGCGATGATATAAATAAACAAGCAATTAAGCTAAGGTACATGGTTACCTTCGATTAGAATTTTAGAATGCATATAGAACTTTGCTCTTGTTGCAATTAAATATTGTTCTTTTTGCAACATAATTGAATGAATGTTTCACTTAAGACGTAGAACCACAATTTGTGAGGAAACCTCATTTGTACACTTAAATGCTGGATTCTGATAAAACTTTGTCGATTCATTTTATTCATGCTTTGTCTTTTATTATTATGAATTTGTGGAAGAAATTAGAAATGATCAATGCGCTTGTTTCTTGCGAGTACAACCAGTGCCAAATGCAAACTTACCTGTGAGTAGAGAGTATTCATGAACCCCTTTGAGCTTAAAAAGTTGAATCTCGGCTTGGATTAAGGCGAGACTTCAAAAAAATTTCCTTCTTAAAAACCTTTCAATTTTTGAAAATTGTTCTTTTGCCGTAGTAAGTAAAGAGCATTTACTTAGGAAGGAAATAGAAGATAAGTTGGGGAGAATGAAAATAAAATTGGTAGTTTGCCACAACTCTTGAAAAAAAACCAAGCAAGCATTGGAAATATATATATATATATATATATATATATATATATATATATATATATATATATATATATATATATATATATATATATATATATATATATATATATATATATATATATATATATATATATATATATATATGAAAAAGAGAAACACTTGTTTGTGAATATGGTGTAGAAAAAATTTTGATCAAAAGAAAAGAACAAAAATGAATGCTTGCTTGGAACAAAAAAATTGAAAAAAAAAATGAGTTGTGAAATAAGAGTTGTGAAGGTTTCAAATGAGAATAAAAGAGAACGAAATTGGGATGTGTAAATAGTGTGCAGTGAATGTCTCTTTGCGTCGGCAATTTCGTTTCAATGGCTTTAGATATGTCCCTTGTTTGTTAACCTGACCAAGCTACAACCGTAAAAGACCTTAGTGATCTTCGTGCTTCCGCATTTTCATTTATAATTGTTAGACATTATATGAATTTAATTGATTTTTGCATTGTTAATTGGAGAGTGAAATTGCCCCTGCGTTTGTTTGCGCGTAATTTCTTCAATCCTTATTCGAAGAGGAGTGATAGGGTGATTCATTCAGGATATCATTGTTGTGGATTGATACATGGTTAATATTGTTTTAAGGATTTAGTTCTTGTGTATTGAAATTTTCTAACCATTGGGAAAGCATGCCTGAGTTGAGTCACTTGTGTTTGAGCCATTTGATCCGAGTTCGGAAAAACCTTTTTCTTGAAGCAAATCCTCTTGTTCTTCAAGAGGCATACTTTGCTTGAGGGAAAGCATGATTCTAGTTGGGGAGAGTTGTTAGATTCCCAATTGTGCTTATTTGAGCTATCAAATATGGGCATCTTTCACTCCTTTTATGTCTAATTTGTGCTCTAACCGACTTGCTTTTGTTAAAATGCAACATATTGTGAAACACTCTTGGTCCTTTTAATTTATGTGCTAATGTGTAGTATTTAAGCATGAAAGATTAGGATTTGAAGACACAAGGAAGTTAACAAAGGAACCAAGAAAGATGTAGAGCAAGAGCAAGTTCGCTAGCATGTTCGCTGAGCGAAGTAGCAGCGAGTGTTCGCTAAGCGAGCTCATAGCGAGCTGCTAGCGAACACTCCCAGACTTAGGGAGAAGCAAATTGGCATCGTTCGCTGGCAGCGAGGAAGGTGGCGAAGAACTCGCTAGGCGAGCACCTAGCGAGCAAGTAGCGAAGCCAAACAGAATCATACCTCAGACCTCGCTAGCATGTTCGCTGAGCGAGGCTGTAGCGAAGCCAAACATAATCAATTCCTCAGACCTCGCTAGCATGTTCGCTGAGCGAGGTTGTAGCGAACATTCGCTGGAAGCTCGCTTAGCGAGCAAGGTCGCGAGCGTGACAAATCTTCAACTTTTTCTATAAATAGCTAGTGTACTTTTTGTTGACTTATCATAACTTTTACTACTTTTGCTAAAAAGTGATTTTGTGACCTAGAAACATTTTTTTTGCTCTCATTTCTTCATATTTAAACATCATTCCACAAAAAGAAGGTGGATTCTCATCCAAGTTGGATCCTTTGACTCGAATGTTCATCAACCTTCTCCCGAAACTTCTATCGCAAGCTACCATGAAAATGAGTAGCTAAATACTTCATTTTGTCAAGGTTAGATGTAGGTGATCATCAAGTTTTGTATGTAAATGTATTGATCTTCATTTGTAAACTCTTGGATGATGAATGTATGGTGAAAACTTTGCTTTATTGATAACTCTTTGTGTTGGTTTATGATCGAAACATATTTTCTAAGTCTTAACCTAGGTTTTCATCCATCTTTGTTTGTAAGCTAGAGATAGTTATGAATGAAGTTGTTCACCTAAATGTTGAACTTTAATGTTGTCATTTTGATAGATTGTGTGAGAGATCAACAATGGATCAAAATTGCAAAACCCACAATGTGAGTTAGAGATAATCACATTGAGAGGATATTATGAATGTATTTATCATCTAATGGAGTTTATGAATCTTGTTGATCAAACATATGCATGCAAAGCGATCACCGAACCCTAACTTTGACAATCTTTCTTAAAGCCGAAAAACCCTAACTTTTACCGCAAAACTTTACCTTTTATGCAAGATACCTTTACTAAAACCAAAACCCCCTTGTTACCAAGAGCTAACAATTTTACGACTGTCGAAAGGCGACAATATCTTATATTCCCTGTGGATACGATAACAAAAACCCGATGCTCTATCACTGTTTCTAACAGTTACTTCTTTGATTTCCAGCATAGTAATGAAGAGCCTAACATTACACAATAACCAGTAATAGATCTTCTAGTGTTAGGGCAACAATGTTTGGGGAAGCATGTTTCAACCGTGTGATTGGTTCTCCCACAATGAGTACACACTCTATTATGTCCCTTTGCTCCTCGATAGCCACTATTTTTTCCTTTGGAATAATTGCTTCCATTCTTGTTAAAATTAGTGCCAGAAGATGTATTCAAATGAAGATATGTGGATTCTTCAGGAGCAGGGCTATTAGAAATGACAGACTGAGAATTATTAAGTTCTGTTTCTTGTTGAATCACAAGAGGAAAGGTCTTATCAATATCTGGTAAAGGATTCATCATCATAATTTGAGTCTTGGATTGAGAAAATTTATAATTCAGGCTTTTGTGAAAACGTATAACATAATCTTGCTCTCGATACTTTTGAATCGATGCAAGAGCACGACATGAACAAGGTATAGCACAAGAACAAGCTGCAATCGGTCTATAAGCTTCTAATTTATCCCACAAATTTCATTTGTGTAAAGTAATTGGATACATCGAGATTACCTTGACGAAACTTGTACAAATCTTCTTGTATATCAAATATGCGGAAGATGTCACCTTGTGAGAAACGGACCTGCAGATTCCTCCATAAGCCAACAACATTGTCAATCCATAGAACAGACTTAGTAATGGATTCCGAGATAGAGCGATGAATCCAAGCTAGTACCATGGTGTTGCAGTGAACCCATGGAGCGTAAAGAATATCTGATACATGCGGTTTGGGAAGAGTTCCATCTATGAATTTTTCCTTGTTCTTTGAAATCAGTGCAATATGCATTGACCTAGACCAAGTGCGGTAACTCTTATCATCAAGAAGAGGAGTAACAAGAACGAGGGATGAATTTTCATTCGGATGCAAATAGTATGGATTTGAGGAGTTTGTAGAGAAATCTGTGAAGCTCTGGTAAGCCATTAATTGAAGAAAGGGAGCATAAAACGATTGCAAGATGAAGAAAAACATGAGCAAATGCGATCAAATGAAACAGATACGATTTGCAAAACAGAATTGAAAAAAGAAAAATACGCAAATTGCAAACAGAAAGACAATCGATAAAAAACAATGGCTATCAGAGCTTTTGAAGCTCTGATACCATGTTAATGGTGACACACTCACCATGAAAATCCATGAAGAAGAAGATGCAGCAGTAACAGAAAACAAGAAAGAGTAACAGAAATTAGTTATGAAAACTGAAATTATTATATAGATTACATAAGTAGTATCTATATAAGATAACCTTATCTCTATTGAATGGTAAATAAAACTTAATATTGAGTTGAGGTGGCACTTAATACAAAGATAAAACTATAATATTATGTACAATGGAATAAGAAAGATATACTGAAATATACTATATACTAACCGATTGGATGCATGGATGTCTTCGTGGTAACTAATCATAAACAAAATAAATAATACATCTTAATATTTATTGAAAAATGAATAATACCCTATACAATTACAAGAGCAAAAAATCTTGATGGAGAAATGAAAACAAATATACCTACAAGTGACAAGCCCATCAACCCATAAACATGATCTATGTCTCTAATAATCAAGTTGGTATTACCATTTTCTTGATTTTCATATTTTTGTTGAACCTTCCAATAAACAACTCCTCAAACTCTTGTGCTTCAAATGGAATCCTCAAAACCCCTTCATTCCTAAACCCATACACCTCCTCAGACTTCCCCAACAGCTCACAAAAAAATGCCTCACCAAGTGCTCTTACATGAACCATAAATATCCTACAAGTATCCTCATTTGTTCCAACACATATTGGAACATAACCTTTTGGTACCAACAACATAGGACCTTGTAATTGTATCCTTTTGTTGTTTACACTTCCACCACTAACCCATTTCCTAAACTTGCTTTCTCTAGCTCCCATTGAAAAAACACCCTTGGTAATTTATTTTCTATTGATTGATGATGTATAGATTCTGTGAGACAATTGTTTCTTAAATAATAGTCCTTTGAAGTACTTGATCATGTCCTTAAATTAATGTTGATTGTGAAAGATAATTTGTTTTCATTGTGACGATGAAACTGATATTGATGTTTGCTGTTGCTTGTACAATTGCCTAGATGCTGGATGCCGTAACAACAATGTTGGATTGGCCATGCATCATTTGTTTTAAGTTAAATTATTTCATACAGATTGGATAAAATTTTAAATTATTAAATCTTTAATTATAGTTTAGGATTTTTTTAAGAAATTGATATAATTTGTTAGAAATTTAAAAAAAGAGTTAAATGAATTTCTATATATTTTTTATTATTTTAAATAATTTATATAGTTATGTCAATGTTAACAAAGGTTAATAAGTTATTTAATTTTGTTAAATATTATATTTGTATAATATTCTACTTTTTTTTACTCAAACAATATTTTACTTGAAAGACTCGGTAAATTATCTTAAGAACCATTATTTAATTTTTATTTGCATGCTAAGTCTTTTTGGATTTTGATGCCGTAGTTTAATCAAATACTTTTGTACTCTTTGTGCATATCTATCTAGTTGGCAAAAGATTGTAGTCTTGTCTTTTTTAGAAAATAAAAAATAAATATGTATTTGATACTAGAATCTCCTACTACGGCTGCATGTGTATAAGCAGTGAATTGAGAACAACAAGAAGATTAGTCTAGCTATATTTTTTAAAAGGTTGTCAGGATTATATTATAAATAATAAATAATATTGGTGTCTAGAATCCAAAATTAATAAATAAAAGAATGTAGTATCTATAGCATTTATAACACACTCCCCCATCCCCTTTTATAAGTGCAATTTTTATGATATATAATGTTGAAAATTTCTTTTTCAAGTATTTACAATTTAAACCACTCATCATTTATATACACATATTAAGTCAGCGTGAGAAGATATAATGAAAAAACAATGTCTCAAATATTAAAAATTTGGATAGATTATCTTTTTATATTTATGCATTAAGTTCAATAGCAATTGGCGTAAAAGGTATGTTAGAAAGAGGTTCTTCATTACATCTTTAGTATTTTTTTTTCTATCTTATGAATTTTGAAATTTTTTCTCTTACATTGTTCGTATTATAAAATCTTAACTTATCCACAATACAATTGACCAATTTCACATAAAGATACATTGAATTAATGTATAAATGAGCGTGTTTGGATATTGTTATTTGGACACACCCTTTACAATCAAACGTAAAGTCTTTCCCTCCCCATTTGATGAATATTTGGTAAGCATAATTGCTTCACATCCTCACATTGCATCTTGTGATTATGATGTAACTATTTTATTCCTAATTTTTAATTAAAGTACATTATATTCCATCTAATGTCAATGTACTATCCATTTCTTTCTGGTTTGTATAGAGTTTGAATTTATTGAATTTTTGGGTTAGAGTTTTGTCTAATACGAACCTGTCCAGAGAAACCCTTTTATAGATATTATTATCCAAACACTAGATATGTACATATATTATATTTATCTGTTTAGATTTATACAATGTATTTTCAGTGCATTTTTCTGTTAAAGGTTAGTTAGGATTGTATGTAACTTATTGATATGGTTGAGATGCATGGTTATACAAGCCTTATTTTCATGTTAGTTTGATAACAAAATAACTTATGAGTGTTTTTGTTGGATATGTTTCCAATGGTCGCTTATCTCACCATGTTTCAGTGTGTAGGAAAGAAAGCTAAATCTTCCCATGTACATGGATTACTGCCTCGTGATGATGCACCTGTTGGTGTCATACATGCTCATATTGTTGTCACACACGTCGCACATGATTCAATTTGATCTATTAGTTGCCGCACCTCAAGATTTTCCTGGAGGGCTAGAGGACATGCCATTACTCCCTTTATATGTAAACCAGATTGTTGCTCACGTGTGGGAAGGAATGGTAGAACAAATATTTAGTTATGCTTTTGAACATTTATTTCATGATCATTATACGAATTTAACCGTTTGACATTGATGTGTTAATTTCATGGTAGGAAGATAGAAAATTTATCAAATCCAGATGAATCATGGTTTTATGAAGTATTACAAGCATCTGGACTGAATGAATTTCGTATAGGACATGATATGGTTACATTCACCATGGTCTTCTGTCGATCTATATTAAGAGTTGATGTATCATGCATCCTCCATTTTCCGATCACAAAAAGATTTTTTTATCATATTAGTTAAAAGAGTTGATGCATTATATCTTATTGTGACACAATTAGAAGTTCCATAAAATGCCCAAAAGGAGTTTGTAGATACCCAAAGAACATATTCTAGAGTTTCATTTCTAAAGGAAAATTATGTAAACCACTTGATTGTCGCTGTTAATAATGCTTGTGGTGATGTATGAATCACTTATCATAGATAGTGTGCATTGAAGACTTAGCTTTGGTTTTTGTTTGGCACGACCATATTTGTGGACAAAAGCTTACAGTTACATTCAATGGTTTACATTTACATTCAATGGTCTTATAGAGTTTCTCATCCTTATCTAACAATAGTGCTAGCGGGAGATCTCCTAAGGCCAACTCATCAAGAGGTTTAATGAATAGAAAAAGGGCAAGGCACGTCGTAGGTGTATTTCTAAGATGTAGTGACATTGTCACTGTACTCGAGGGTGTCATCTCTAGAGGAGAGGTATAAGAAGACACTCTCATTTGGGACTTGTTATAGGCAGAATTAAGTAAGGCACATGATGTTCTTTAGTGTAGGAGGCAAATGAGGAACATGGTGTGTGACATACTCCGTAGTTGTATTTTATGTGACTTTTGTAGGACAAATGTCTAACAAATGATTTTATACATGAAATTTTGGTTTATGTTCAAAATATGCAACTTATGTATGAAATATGAGTCTTTTGTGAACTTAATGTAAACTAACATGCCCTAACATACAAAGTTGATACACAAATGTGCTTGTACCGTCTCAACGGCTTGTTAGACCACTGTTATCTGAACCACTCTTGTTTGTAAAAATCGCTCAAATTTATTTGTATTGTCTTTAGGGGTTTGTCGAAACATTGTCATCTAAACATGCCCTTATTGTAAAATTGACACTCAAATGCATTTCTATTCTTTCAGGGGGTTTTCAGAACATTATTATTCGGGAACACTCTTATTTGTAAAATTGACACTCAAATGTGTTTTTATTGTTTCATGAATTTGTCAAAACAATGTTATTCAGACACACCCTTATTTGTAAAATTGACACTCAAATGTTATTATACTTGTTCAACCAAAGTATGCTTTCAAAATATGTTTAGATCAACTGTCAAATTTTTATTAGAATCGTGATGCTGCTGAACATCACTCATTTGGTCAGTGTTTCCCTCATTTTCAAACAATGCATAAACTACAAATCAACTTTGCATTTCATCCAAGCAATATCATAAAATACATAATCTAGGATCCTTTATTCATGTTGTAACATGTTCGGGCTAAAAACAGATCATGGTTTTTGTTGGATTCAAATATGCCTAATAGATAATAGAGCGAAAGTTCATGTGTATGTCATTTGATTTCAACATGTCTCTTTCTTTTTCGCTTACGACTTTCTTTGTGGTGATTTTTTCATTTACTTTGTTACTTTTGACACTTTTGACACTTTTACTTTTACTTGAAAAAATAAAATTGTTTTTATTTCTTTTGATTTACTAATAACTACTTGGTTTCTTTTTCAAAAATTCTTCTCCTCAAATTTAATTTTATGATACCCTTTGAAATGAAATGCTCTCATATCTTTAAAACAAGAAATGAACATTGTTTGTTGAAATTGATTAAGGATTGTACCTTTTTTTAAAAAATAGAAATTTTCATGTTTTGCCTCAAAGAGGTTGTCAAAGGATCACACACTCACAAGGTAAATTTTATTTTGGCCAAGTAGTTTTACGTTCAATCAAGAAACAATGTCTTGATCATCTCCATGAAATCATACATACAAAGAAATAGAAAGATTCATGCCAAAATCAAATGTGTTATATCTAATGTATACACTCAATATATTTATAAAACATGAGGTTTTCACATTACTCACTTGGTTAGGCTTTGGGTGATTTAAATTAAAATCAACATGTTCTTACAAAACAAGTTATGAAATCTATTTTTAAGCAATCAATGGTTTCAGTATCATGTTATTACTCATAAGTAATCACAAAATTTATCTTTGAATGAAGCATTTAAACAAAACCTTTTTATCATGTTGTTTGGTCCTGATGTTGTCAAAAAGTCCGCATTATGCACCTTTCTTGACTAACGAGAGCAGGGTCTCACCTAGCGAGAATGTCCACATCATAAAACTCTCTGCACTTATTTGTTTAACCCATTGAACCGTCTATATTTCAATTGTAATAGACAAACAATTTCAAGCCAAATCTAGAATTTTCCAAATTTTCTCATTTTTTGTCCAAAAATACTCATGTGTTGGAAACTTGAACATTTTAATTTACTTTAACAAAATGAACATGTTCAAGTTCCTCTTGTTTTTCATAGCATCAACAATAGAAACATAAAATAAAATTGTTTCAAAAGACATAATTAAATGCAAAACAAAATAAAACAACTAAAAATCACATATTTTTGGAGTAAGTGCGACAAACTTAGTCTTCACTTTCAAATTCTTCATTCCCTTGTTCACTGCTTTCTTATATACTCTCCTCTTCATCGTCATCTCCTTCTTTCTCTTCACTTTCTTCATTCTTCTTTTTCAGCTTCCTCCATATTCCCACTTGCACCCGCACTTCCGCTTTGACATATCCCCTCCAAATAAAATGGCATGTCCTTAGGCCACTAAATATATTTGATGAAATCATCTAGAATGGGAACACGATCATACATGGAATGTGGATCCTTAATCCTTAATTTTACATGTTCATAGAATCATTAATAAAAAACATAGCTTTATGGTATACGTCACTAATATCCCAATTATGTGAAAAACAGGCACATATATTATGATATGTAGTGTTATCTTTATGAGAGTCCCAAACAACGGAAGCTCTAGCATTCTCGCCTAAGGGTGATGTCTCCTGAGTTGCATCCTCATAGAATATGGGGCTCGCATTTGGAACTGACAAAATGTATAATATTGTTATCTCCTATTAGTCAAATGAGAAGGAGTCCACCATGATTCGTTGAAGAATAGGTGGTCAACAATCTCCCCTAGTCATGGGAGAACGGTTGCCACCCTTAAGGGTTCCTAAATCCTAGGCACAAAAACCTTTTATAAATACTTCTCCTTTAAATGGAAAGAAGACATATCTTAACTCATACAGATCATACCATGCATATTGTTACCCTAAAAGCATCATGCCACATATAGATCCTCTCACCTCACGTGAGCATGTCCTCTCAACCACACTAAAACACCAACATACAGGGCTTCTTGCCACCGAGGGCAAACCCTAAACACTATAGAGCGTAATAAACATACTAAGGCATCTGAGTACCCCTTCCCTTGCAGGGATAAGATACACACCTATAACTTTTGACCTGTACATGATCCATAACATCAAAATTTTACATTTTTGGTTGGTGCAGTAGTTGGTGCAACAGGTGGATGAGGTGCTCTTTGGGTCCTTCATACACCTTTACAGTGGTTGAGATGCAAATGATACTTTCTCTAGATTTTATGTAGAGGTGATAATAGTTTAGGATATCTACCTGATACACTCTACATAATCATGTGATCAATCCAGTAAAAGTTGGAGGAGGTTTTTGGTTTGGGTTGAGGATGTCCCAAATATTATTTGATATCCATTTTTTTGTCTACTTGTTTATCTATAAGGATATACCAGATAAGTTGTATTGTGTAAAGTGTTGTAGTGTAAGTGTGACTCTTGGGTATAATGTTATGTAGGATGAATGTCACCCATATTTTAGCTTTAGTGGTTAAGGCGGCTCTTTGGAAGCAGATATGCCTGCCATCCCTTCCTAACTCGTAGATCTCCTCATCAAGGAAAATGTTAACAACTATACCATCATATTCCCAATTACCTATTTCCAATTGTTTAGAAAAATATCCAACTCATAATAATTGTCCTCGTACTTATCTTCTAAGTATTCATGAATGATATCTTTATCATCTAAGACTAGTCTGCCTCTTACCTAGGAGATTCTTGAAATGAATGCATCTTTTATAGGTTTGCTATTTACGAAGAACTCATTTATGATATCCAAGTTGATTTGTTCTATAGGTTGTTCTAAAACACCCCAGACCCTATTGTCTAGATCTTACACGAAACTTGAATATTACATAGGATCTTCCAAATGCATTTTCCATTATGTTACTAGATTGCAACTTTCCAATTGTTCATAGAATTCTCCGTGCTCGTGACTTTTAAACCTATTGTGATCATAGGGGACCCCGATGCTTCTGAGGCTTGTCTCTTCCTACCAATGTTATCTATCTTAGGTTCCATTTGCAACAATCATTTAATTCAAGTATACATTGAAAATTTGGTTAGAACACACAAACTATTAAAGAAAATTTCAGCTTTTCCAATTTTAACCATTATTAAACATTGTGAAATTCAATGTTGAAAAGCCTAGGTCATGTCATGATTTTTGGATAAAAGTATAGTAAATCCTATGTTTGTAACAACTTAACCCAACACACAAACCACAATCAATCATCAATGCCAACCTTACTAGTTTTCACATAACTTTCTAGTGTTTTGGTTTTATAATGGTTATAGTACTAAAGTTCAATAATAAAAACATTACATACCTAATTTTGTGTCTACAATACTTCATGAAAAAATCCTAGAAAGCAACAAGTGATGACAGTTCTTATACTGGTTAAAACGTACAGGTGTGCATGTTCCTTCTGTAAGGACAGGGAGACTCATAAGCCTTGGTAGATTTATAACATGATACGATGGTTAGGGCTTGCCCATGATGGTGGAAAGCCCTGTAAAATGGTGTTTTAAGGTAGTTTAGGAGACATTATCATGTGATTTAAGAGGCTTTAATAATGACCGATGATGCTTGGTAGCAAGCATATAGTTGTAGACAATCGTGTGTTGAGACTGTGGTGAGAGTTGTGTTGTTTAGGTTGTAGAGAATATGTATGACTTAGGGTCTGTCCTTCTCCCCTTTAGAGGAGATGTATTTATAAATTCTTTAGGGCCTAGGGTTTTCTTGGAAAAGTCCACCGCCCACTTATTAAATGGTGGACAGTTGAGTCCCTATTTCTAAGGGAGTCGTAGGTCAGTTGAATGACCTTAACTTTCTCTCCGCCTAAGGAGTGTCTTATCCCAAATTTTCCACTCAGGGGCGATGGGAAAACCACGGGGCAAGGCGATGGCTCCTTTTGGGCGACATTCTATCGTCGCCTCTTCTAGGGTGGTCTAAAGGCATCGACTTGAGAAGTTCTGCTGGGGCATGGTGAAGTTCAGCGTCTCTAACATCGATCGTACCTCTTGACAAAGGTGATGTTATCTTTCATTAGTTTAGGCTAATAATACCCCGCCCTTAAAAGTTTGTTTGATAGAGTTTTCCTGCCTATATGGTTGATGCAGGCCCCTTTGTGTACCTCTGCAAGAACTAGGACATTTTCATGTTCGGCCAGACACCATAACATGGGAGAGGCTCTCCCCATTTTATATAATTTTCTAGAGAACGTGTTGTACTTAGAAACTTATTTTTGGATCCTTCTTGCATATCCCTCATCTAGTAGTAGTTCGCCAGCCTGCAAATAGCGCAATATGGGCGGCATCCAACTAGATTCTAGGATAACTTCCAATGAGTACACCTTGTCTTCTATGATGAGAAAGGCAGGGGTCTCCTGGATAATTGTTCAGTTGAACCCCACCAATTTTATGTGTCTAGCTTGGACAAAAGGTATACCCTGAAGTTTTATTTGTGGGGTACGTGCTCTATTTTAAAGAAGGAGAAGCGAGAAGATAGATTTTGTGCCCTTTACAAATATCTTATCAGTTGAGGCTCTTTGGCTTGATATTTCCCAAAGACTTGGTTGACGACTAAATGAGAATTCGTTTTGGCCTTCAGTCTGGAGGCTCACATTCTAAGGTGAGGATCATTTTGGCGATGAGAACCGCATACTCTGCTTGGTTATTGCTGGTATTGAATTTGAATTTCAAGGCATTCTTGATGAGTATATTTCAAGGTCCTTCTAGAACTATTCTGGCACCACTTTCTTTTATGTTAGAGGCGTTATCTACAAATAGCATCCACTCTCTAGGCGTCTCCTCGTCTACAGACGAGCTAAGTTATGCCATAAAATCTCCCAGAGCTTGTGACTTGATACTTCCCCTCAGGACATATTGGATGTCTTATTCCCAGAGCTCAATTGTAACACCCTAAACCCCGAAAACTGTTATTTAAATAAAATCATGCAAAAAAATACTTATTTATTAAGCAAGGGTATCACATTTCTTTCATAAAACATCGTTCCCAACTTAATATAAAGTAAAGGAAATTAAAACATCATTCACTCAACACAAATATCTCATACTTTGTAAAAAAAAAACAACTTAGTTCCAAAATAAGAAAATAAATCCAACAATATTCTCTAAAAAACATCAAACAACTGAACACTTGCCATGATGTTACACTATTAAAGCAAATTGCAGAAATACTAAATAAACTAAAAAATGATAGAGAAAACGAAGTAGGTATCTACGCAAATCCTTTCATACAACAACAACTAATGATCCTCTACATAGGTATTTGTACCATTGGTACAACAAGCCACACAAGCAAACAAAAATGAATGAGAAATATGTTCATAATGTTAAGGGAGTATATAAATAGTTAGGATAGTTCAACAAAAATATTCAATAACCATATAAAATAGTTTACAGACATAAAACAATCACATATGCAACTTTATGTAATGCAATTGCAACACTCATATATAATATATGTCTAAAATTTTCATATTATACATAGTTGCAAATTTGGTACTAAAGTATACAAGTCCCTAGTGACACATTGTACATATTACATGCCTAAAAGCAAAATAACTAAAAATGGCACAATATATACAAGATTCCCAAAAATGAAACTAAGAACTAGATCACTAAAGAATGATCTCAAAATAAAGTCTTCACAGCGGAAAGC
Source organism: Lathyrus sativus (assembly GCA_963859935.3). Lineage (NCBI taxonomy): Eukaryota > Viridiplantae > Streptophyta > Magnoliopsida > Fabales > Fabaceae > Lathyrus > Lathyrus sativus. The sequence goes on along the minus strand of OZ012738.1, from coordinate 22,308,484 downwards.
CGTCAAAAAAGATAAGACAAGTAAGGACATCAAGATACCTTGTCCTTACCTTTCATAGAATCAGAACTAACTGAAAAATAATCAACAACATCGGGTAAGATGATAATCTCAGTGTGTTCTCTATCTTATGGGTTCTCTCGACTATACAAAGTTCTAACCATCTAATACTTCAAGTCCCAAGGGAAAAGGGAGGAGACTTAAATTTATAATACTCGCACTATATGACAATATGACGCTTGAGTTCAATAACTCAAACTATCACTAATCGAAAAGCATACCAAGGCCAACTTTCCCGTCCTCTCCTACGTCTAAGACTATTGACACGGGTCATAGATCCTTGTATTGTATTTTGACATACAAAATGGTTCGGATTCAAGGTGCTTCCCACATGAATCCTCGCTTCCCATGGGACCACCCTCATCTCAAGTCTTTTACCTGTAGGCTCCATTCGTACACACGAGACTCAAACCTGTCAAAGTAATATTGCGTACATCCCAAAAGAGCTCTACACAAGCATCAACTCTTGAGATGATACATCTCAAGGGTTGGTTCTGACCATGTGATCAATAAAGATAGTGTGATTGTATTCGACAATTACAAGGCAATCACATCACCTTAACGTTCACAACAATACCACATGTTCCACATAATGCCTCATCTCACTACTAGATAACTACTTGTCAAATATACTTACCTAGGCATCAATTGCACAAACATTGTCATCTAAGTAATTTATTATGTCCTAGTCACCTTACTAGTTCATGTCATTAATGTCTTTTATGGTTTTCCTCACCATTCTTAATCCTTTTAATCATGTAATCATATATTTTACAAGCAACTAATCATGGATAGAAAGCATGCGTAAGAAACATAATAATCCATATAAAGTGATTTAGGGTATAGCTAAATAAGTATGCAAAGCAACCAAACAAATAATAAAATAATTTCTCAAAGTCCTGTCACCGTCGCCTAGCGACCGTAAGGCAAGGCTAGCTCACTTTCAGTTTGCACTGCGAACCTAAAGCAAGGGACAAACAGAACCCAAAATCCACCATGGTCGCTTAGCGACTGCAAAGTGAGGGCTCGCTTTATGTTCGCTAGACCTCACACAGTGACCATAGCAGAAAACTCAGGTTGCTTTAGGCTCACGTAAGCTCGTTATGCGAGTGCGTCGACTTTGACAGAAAAACCTGTTGGACCAGACAACAAACAAAGGCGTTTTTACCCTAATCCACATATAAGTTCAACCACAACTCAAAAACAACATAAAGAAACATATTTACTCATAACCAATATGAACACAACAAGAATCATAGCATTTTCATGGCAATGGAAGCAAAACTCACAACAGTCCAATTTCACTAATTATATCCACAATCATTTTAACCTAAAGCATCTAACTAGAGCTCATCTTGAATGAGGATGAAGGAGTTGTGATTGATGAATATGAGATGATGAACAATGAAGAACTTCCTTTTTCTTCTTCCTCTAGGTTTTCCTTCTTCTTTCCCCTTTTCTCCTCTTTCTCTCTATTTCCTCTTACTATCTTTCTGCATCCCCGAATCAAGTTCCCAAGTAGCATCACTCGTATGTGTCTCGTTCTACTATACCTTAACAAGAGGAATTTCCTTTTTCCTCAACACTTTAGATTACCTTTCCACAATACGACTTGGTTGAGGTTCAAAAGTCAAATCTTCTTCTATCTCCATTGAATTTGGAAGAATTGGCTAAAGAGGATTACGAATGAACTTTCGGAGTTGAGACACGTGAAAAAAATCATGCATCTTAGATAGAGAAGGTGGTAAGGCTAATCGGTAAGCAACGTCACCAATCCTTTCTAAATTTTGATATGGTCCCACATATGTCAGACTTAAGTTATGTGATTTAAACAGTCCTTTCAACCTCAATCTTGGAGTAACCTACAAAAATACATGATCTCCTTCCTCAAATTCTAAAGGCCTTATCTGATTATCCGTATAACTCTTTTGACGGTCTTGTGCCTTCTTTACCTTGTCACGTATCATTCTTATCTTTTTCGTAGTTTCTTGCACAATTTTTGGTCATAGAATATGTTCTTCACCAACCTCCGTCCAACACAAAGGTGTTCTACATTTTCTTCCATATAAAGCTTCATAAGGAGTCATTCTGATACTTGCATGGTAACTATTGTTGTATGCAAATTCAATTAATGGCAAAAGCTCTTTCCAATTTCCTCCACTTTTAAGCACACAAGCTTTCAACACATCTTTCAATGTTTGTATCGTTCTTTCCTCCTGACCATCTGTCTGAGGATGATTCGACGTACTTAAGTAAAACCTAGATCCCATGACTTATTGAAAATATCTCCAAAATATTGAAGTAAACTTTGGATCTCTATCAGACACAATACTAGAAGGGACACCGTGTAGTCTCACAATTTCCTCAATAAACAGTCGTGCAAGATGACTTGTCTTGTAAGTAGTCTTCACTGCTAGGAAATGTGCGGAATTTATCAACCGATCCATATTACCCATATAGAATCATAACCACCTTGCGTACGAGGCAACCCAACTGTAAAATCCATTGAAATTCTATCCCATTTCCATACCAAAATCTCTAACGGTTGCAACAAACCACCCGGTCTTTGGTGCTCAATCTTCACCTGTTGACACACCACACATTGGAATACATACTCCGCAATATCCCTTTTCATCCCAGACCACCAATAGCTCTTTTTCAAGTCTTGATACATCTTTGAGGAACTAGGATGTATGGTAAAAGCGCCTTTATGATCTTCTTCCAAAATCTTCCTTTTTTAACTCTACATCATCCGGAACACAAATCCTTTGATTAAGAAGAACAACTTTATCCGTGGCAAGAGTGAAACCCGATTGATCGAACATCCCTTGTAACTTCGTATCCGCCATTTATCCTTGTTGAATTTCTTCCCTTATAGTGGAATTAACACTCAAATTTCTCATTATCACACCGTTCTAAGTTCAAAAAAATTGAAGATTAAGGTCTCAAAACGTTTCTAACAACGCATACTCTAACATCATCAACTCGACTATATGTACTTATTTTCTAGTTAACGCATATGCCACCTTATTCACTTTACCTGAATGATACTTCAGTTTAAAGTCAAAATCCTTCAAATACTCCATCCACCTCCTTTGGCGCATGTTCAACTCCTTTTGATCAAACAAATACTTTAAACTCTTGTGATCACTAAACATCTCAAATCTCATTCCATACAAGTAATGATGCCATACCTTTAGTGTAAAAGCGATATCCGCTAACTCCAGATTATGAATTGGATAATTCTCTTCATGAACTTCAACTGACGAGAGGCATAAAGCTACAACCTGACCACCCTGCACTAAAAATCCTTATAAGCCTTCATGGATGCATCACAAAATACTTCATATGACTTAATAGGATCATGAATAATCAAAACATGAGTAGTCGTCAATCTCTTCTTCAAACTCACAAAACTTTGTTCACAACTTGAATCCCAATTGTAAGGAATCTCCTTCCGGGTAAGTCTAGTCATTAAGAAAGCCAACTAAGAAAAACCTTTGATGAATCTTCTATATTAACCTACTAATCCTAAGAAACTTCTGACTTCAGAAGCATTCCTCGGCCTTTCCTAATTAATCACCGCTTCGAATTTTGATGGATCTACTACCACACCTCCTTGAGATATCACATGACCAAGAAAATTTACTTTCGTCATCCAAAACACACACTTGCTTAACTTAGAAAAAAGTTATTTCTCTTGCAACATCGATAGAATGATTCTTAGATGTTCTTCATGCTCTTGTGGAGTACGAGAATCAATAATAATGTCATCAATAAAGATCACCACAAATTGGCCCAAGTAAGGTTAAAATATCTGATTCATGTAATCCATGAAAATGGATGGAGCATTCGTTACACCAAAAGGCATCACAAGAAATTCATAATTGCCATATTGGGTCATAAATGCGGTCTTTGGTACATCAGAATTATTCACACGAATTTGATGATATCCCGACCATAAATAAATCTTTGAGAACACACATGCTTCTTTCAATTTATCTAACATGTCGTCTATCCTGGGTAAAGGATACTTGTTCTTGATGGTGACTTTATTCAATTGGCGGTAATCAATACACAAACGCATACCACCATCCTTCTTCTTTACTAGCAGTACTAGGGCTCCCCAGGGTGAGACACTAGGTTGAATGAAATGTTTAGCCAACAACTCTTCCAATTGTTCCTTCAATTCTCTTAACTCGAGTGGTGCCATCCCATACGGCAAAACAAATACTAGAGTCGTTCTCGGTACCAAATCAATAAAGAATTCCACTTCCCTCTCCAGAGGAAGAGAAGTGACATCCTCGGGGAAAAGTTCTGGAAACTCACAAACTATAGGAATTTGTGAAACTTTTAAGTCGTCACTTGTCTCCTAGGTGAGAACTAAGAGAACAATTTTCATCTTTTCAAATAAGAAATTAATCATGTCAATCATACCTTCTAAATTAGTAGTTAACACATTCTTTGGAGTAGCTTCACCTGGCGGAATGATGACTAACTTCTCCTCACAACCTATAAACATAGAATTAGCAGAAATTTAATCCATCCCCAAAACTACAACAACTTTCTTAAGCGGCAAACAAATAAGGTCAATCTAGAAAACTCTACCATATACTGATAACGAACAATTTTCACAAATCAACGGTGTCTCAATAACATCATCCATAGTTGTAGTAACCACCATAGGAGGAGACAAAAGAATCGCTTGTAAGCCAAGTTACTTCATGCATTGTATCGACACAAATGAGTGTGTTGCTCCATAATCAAACAATATAAAACAAGGATGTTCATTCACGAAACAAGTACCTACAATCAAAGCGTTGTTACCCTTAGCTTTCTTCTTATCTAAAGTATAAACTCGACCAATATCTTCCTTTTCATATGATTCCTATTATGAGAATAATCTCTATCCAAGTGACCTGTTCGTTGACATTGATAACATCTTGGTCCTTTGGTGGTACATCTTCCATAATGATTTTTACCACATATACGACATGAGGAAGGAGTGTTAGGTCTGGCATTCTATACTTGTTTCCCTTTGAAGGGTTGTGGCCTAGGTCTAAATTGGTAACTTGGTCTTCCTTGGTCTTTTTGACCAATCCTATTCAAATCCCTCTCTTATTGAACTTTCTTCAAGCTGTTCTCGGCCATATAGCATTGCCTTAATAATTCTGCATAGGTAGTGAACTCTCTTTGAGACACACTGTGAGAGATTTCAGCCATTAATCTAAATAGAAAATAATCAATTTTCCAGTTTTCATCTGATGCATACATAGTCTGCCTAGAATAAGCAGTCATGTCCTCAAACTTCTCAGCATAAGTAGCCATTGTCATGTTATCATGTCTAAGCTGTTGAAATTCAAACTCTTTCTGAGTCCTCAAAGAGCTAGGAAAATACATGTCCAAAAAGGTAGTCCTAAAATGTTCCCACACTCTAGGAGTTCCTTGGTTAGTCATTAGAGTGGAAACACTTTTCCACCATCTCATAGCAAGACCTCTAATCATGTGGGAAGCAAACACTACATTGTTCTCCTAACTACAAGGCACTATCTGAAAGATTCTTTCCATACCAGACACCCATTTATGAGCTTTCACAGGATCTAGCCTGCCATGGAATTCAGGAGGATTCATGCGGAAGAATTCTTAAAAACTACCACTTGTAGCTTCTAGTGGAGTCACTAGAGGGTGAATACCTCCATTCAACTATTGCATCATCTGCTGCATGAATTGGTTCTGTTGTTGCTGCATTTGTTGCATAAACTGAGGCCATTGAACACTTTCACTACCACCTAGTGGATTCGAATTGGAAGTCTGAGTTCCGGGTCTACCACGGCTTATGCGTCCGTTAACCATGATCCTAAATGTCATACAAATAGAATCAAGTTGATCAGGCTCAATATTATTAGTATAATATTCAGGACAATGATGACAACACACATATGCAGCAGAAAGAAATACTTACAATATTTCATGGCTAGGTCGAGGATACGACCTACTCTGATACCAACTATAACACCCATATATAATATATGTCTAAAATTTTCATATTATACATAGTTGCAAATTTGGTACTGAAACATACAAGTCCCCGGTGACACATTGTACATATTACATGCCAAAAAAATAACTAAAAGTGGCACAATATATACAAAATGCCCATAAATGAAACTAAGAACTAGATCACTAAAGAATGATCTCAAAATAAAGTCTTCATAGCGGAAAGTCATCCAAAAAGATAAGACAAGTAAGGACATCAAGCTACCTTGTCCTTACTCTTCGCCTAATCAAAACTACCTGAAAAATAATCAACAACATGGGATGAGATAATAATCCCAGTGGGTTCCCTATCTTATGGGTTCTCTTGGCTCTACAAGGTTCTAACTATTTAATACTTCAAGTCCCAAAGGGAAAAAGGAAGGAGACTTGAATTCACAATACTCGCAATATATGGCAACATGTCACTTGAGTTCAACAACTCAAACTATAACTAATCGGAAACTATAGCAAGGAAAACTTCCCCATCCTCTCCTATGTTTAAGACTATTGGTGCGGGCCATGGATCCTTGTATTTTACTTTGACATACAAAATGGATTCGAATTCAAGGTGCTTCCCACATGAATTGTTGCTTCCCATGGGACCACCCCCTTCTTAATCCTTTTAATCATGTTATCCCATATTTTAAATGTAATTAATCATTAATAGGAAGCTTGCATAAGAGCCATAATAATCCATATAAATTGATTTTGGATATAGCTAAACAAGTATGATAAGCAACCAAACAAATAACAAAAGAATTTCTCAAAGTTTTGTCACTGTCGCCTAGCGACTGCAAGGCGAGGCTAGCTCACTTTCAATTTGCACAACAAACCCAGAGTGAGGGATAAACAGAACCTTAAAGGCACTATGGTCTCTTAGCGACTGCAAAGAGAGGGCTCGCTTTCCGTTTGGTGGACCTCTCACAGCGATCGTAGCAGAAAAGCCAGGTCGCTTTAGGCTCGTCATGCGAGCGCGTTGATTTTGACAGAAAAACTTGTTGGACCAGACAACACACAAGTTCAACCATAACTCGAAACCAACATATAGCGACATATTTACTCATAACCAACATGAACACAACAAGGATCATAACATTTTCACGGCAATGGAAGCAAAACTCACAACAATCCAATTTCACTAATTTTATCCACAATCATCTTAACCTAGAGTATTTAACTAGAACCCACATTGAATAAGGATGAAGGAGTTGTGATTGATGAAGATGAGATGATGAATGATGAAGAACATCCTCTTTCTTCTTCCTCTAAGTTTTCCTTCTTCTTTCCCCTTTTCTCCTTTTTCTCTCTATTTCCTCTTACTATCTTTCTCTTCTAACTCTCCCACATTGTTGGAATGAAGGGAAAATGAATGGAAAATAATACATAAATTTATTATTAGAATTTAGTAAGACCAATGGCTCGTGTGGTATAAAAGAGTATTAATTGGTAAAATGTCCAATATTAGTATTATCAAAATATCTCAATTGTACCAATTAATAAAAGGTCGAAGTTGAATAATATTAATTAAATCAATCTTAACTCACTAGTTACTCTAATTATCCCAACTGATAACTCTCAGAGCACATAGGACCTCATCTGATCTCAACTAATATTATTCAAAGTACTTTATAGAATACAGGGCATTACAACAATGCAACTCATCACTATTACTTCAACATGCATGTGGTACCAAGTTTTTGGATGTCAGAGTTATGTTACTAATTGATCCACGCCTCTGGCTTCTCATCTGAACCAACAAATTACCAATGAATCTGAGACCCGCCTATAGTTCTTCATCTGAACCAATGATTCTACCAAATGAATCTAAGGTCCGTCTTTGATTCCTCATCTAAACCAACAATTCCACCGATTAATTTGAGACCACCGATAAATATGATGCATGAAATGTAACTAATAACATCAATATGGTACTCGATAATGGTTCCTCGTATGAACCGACAACTATGCCAATATCAGGACACCATAGTAGTACCTCATCTAAATTACTCATCTCAATAATATACACATATAATTATAGCTCAACAACATGCATATACTTATACATTTATTCAACATTACTCACCAACAGGGAAAAATATTAACATATGTGCTCAATAATACTCATCAACATAGTAAACATATTATTACTCAAATATGCTCACCAACAGGGTAAGAAAATTATTATACATGTTCAACATTACTCATCAATAGAGTAACAATAATATTCTAAAACCCTCACATTCAACAGGGTCAACTCATAACCCCTCAGCAACTCAATACAACACATTATTATTTACCTTCAACTCTATCATCATCAAAAGGACTCTAAACTCATCAAATGACTCTGAACTCAACCTTCTTGATTCAACTTAATCAATCACACAATTAAAACTCTTTTATCATTAATAACTATTAAATCATTCAGGATTTATCTCTTCGTTATTATTTATTATTCATTTATAAACACCATGAGAAACACATTAAATTCACACCTTCATGTGCACATTTATTCTCTTAAGATATTACCATGAGGTGGCATTACACGTTAGCTCCCCAACGCTTCAAATCGCGCCTCAAACGGAGTTACATAACTCAAGTTACGCAAGAAACTAGTCGAATGATCCGAAATCGAAAACAACTTGAAACTCGTCAGAAAGACCTAGTCGACTTCCTCTGCCGCCTCCTCCGCGCTCCGACCTTTGTGACCATGCTCCAACCGCTATCGTCCTTACGGAACCGCCAATTTTTGACCAACTCAATTTTTGACTTTTCTCGACTTTTCAACTTTTTCTTACTTTTTCTGACTATTGACTTTTATGATTTTCGCCATATTAAACATATCTACAACTCACAAGTAACCATTATACGCAAACATGACACAATTATCAAGAAGGCATCATCAAGGTGTCAACAAGGTTATCAAACCAGAGTACAGATCAAATGAGAGTACATATCATATTACTCAAAAATAAAAGTAAAAATTTGTCAATTGATCGTCTCAAAGGGTTTTATCCAAATCATCTTTGATCACAAACAACAATTACAAATTAAAAGAAATGGGAGAAGACAAAAAGGTAAGGAACTATCACTATCCTTGTGTTTAGCCACTAAGATATATGAATAATTCCCTCTTACCTCAAAAGTTATGCAAAAATGGAACCTTGGCTATGGAGTCTTCCCTTCAAAGAGCTCTCATAGAGCTCTCATAGGGTTTTAGTCTCTTTCCACTCTTTGACTCTTTTCTCCAACTTTTCATGCATTGACAATTCTGTTTCTTCTCTCAATCTTTTTTATTTAAATTAACTTAATTTTATTTTAATTAGATTAATTCCACCACCTCCCTTTTATTTCTCTTTAATTCCACCTCATTACTCTATTTTAATCAATCTCTAGTTTTATATTATTTTAATTAATTTACATATTAAATTAATTCTTAATAATAACTTAATCACCCAATAATTAAATAATACTTATTGAATTAAATAAAAGCATATCAAAACTCAAATAATTATAAAGAGTAATATTAAAAATATTTAAATAATACTAATAATACTAAAATGAAAAATGGGATATTACATCCATTATCCATGATACTATCCTTCCTGCTAGATTAGGCTTATTCAAGACTTGTCAAACATGATAATTGGGTTTTCTCAAGATCTTGTAACCCTGAAAGTATGGTCTCAATTTTCTCGCCGCAATGACGATGACTAGAGCCAACTTTTCGATCTTCTGATAGTGTGCCTTATTACCTTCGAACACTTTTCTTACGAAATACACAAGTTTTTCTACCCTGTAAATTTCTCGGACGAGGACTAACCTCGTCGTCTAATCAATGATCGAGAGGTATTAGGACGAGGCGATGTGAGGAAGTTCTTAATTTTGTTGAAAGCCTCCTCGTACTCAGGAGTCCATACAAACATCTCCTTCTTCTTTAAGGCGACGAAAAAAAGGAAAGTTTTGTCACCAGTGCAGGAAAGCATGTGAGATAGGGCGACAAGGCGACATGTGAGCTGTTGCATTTCCTTTACATTAATGGGGCTTTTCATTCTGATAACTTTTTGGCACTTGTTTGGGTTGTCCTTGACGTCTCTTCATGTCAGCATGAAGCCTAAAAACTTCCCTGACTGAACCCCGAAAAAGCACTTGGCAAGGTTTAGGATCATATCATATTTCCTAATGGATTGTAGGACATCTTCCAAGTCCTCTGCATGGTTACACCCTTCAATAGTCTTAAATATCATATCATCAACATAAACCTCCGAGTTTTTCCCTATCTTGTGCGCAAAAACAACATCCACGAAGCTCTGGTAGGTGGCGCCAGCGTTCTTGAGGTCAAAATGCATGGCATTGTAGTAGTAATTGCCAGGGTTCGACATGAAGAATTTTTTGGGCGCGTCTAGGGGATCCATTTGAATCTAGTTCTACCCTAAATACACATCATGAAGCTCAACTTGCAATAACCTGATAATCTGTCAACGAGACGATCAATGTCTGGTCGTGGTTTACGGATCTCTAGGGATGGTAGCTTTCAGATTGGTGAAATCTATGCACATGCGCCATCTGATGTTAGCTTTCTGTACTAGAACTACATTATCCAACCATGTTTGATACTTCATTTCTATGATGAACCTGTCGTCAGATAACTTTCCCACGTATTCATTTATAGTCGCCCTCTTTTCCTCGCCAACTATTTGCTTCCTCTGCACCACTAATTTTCCAGGAGGGTGGATGGTGAGGCGATGACTCACCACTTTGGTGTATATTAATGGCATGTTAGAGGGAGCCCATGTGAACAAGTTGGAATTCTTAATGAGTTGGTCGACTAGTTCTCTTTTCTCATATGCATACAAAAATGTACCTATCTTCATCACCTGATGGGCGTGAGGACCTATATAGACCTCCTTAAAATCTTTTGTGGAGTGAGCCTTTTCGCTTTCACTCCAAATTTTGGGTCTCAACACTCGAAGTCAGTATTTGAAACTTCAGAAGGAGATTATCAACAAGGGTGAGCACTTCTTTGACTATTTCCAAGCTACTCATGTAGCATTTGTGAGTTGCTTGTTGATCCCCTCAGTGTACCGACTCGCCCATCAAGGAACAAATATTTCAAGGTCAGGTACATAATGGATACGAATACTCCCAGGGCGTTGATAGTCATCCGCTCAAGAATGATGTTATATGGTGATACAACGTTCACAATGAGAAAACTTACGCCAATCATCATGGCATAGATTCCCTTTCCACATGTGGTTTTCAAGGTTAAGTGACCCATTGTTTGTACTTTTCGCCTGATAACCTTGTCAAAGAACCATTAAATGTTTTTATTTCATTTGGGTCGAGTTGCAGTTTCTGGGAAGAGTCTAAAAACAAGACATCAGCAGAGTTGTCAGGGTCTATCAAGACGCGTTTGATGTCTTAGTTTCTCTGTTGAATAATGATGACCAGAGGACTGTCATCATAAGGGTTGAGTCTGAGGGTGTCCTCCTATAAAAAACTGATATTGACCCATGTTTTTCCTTGAGAGCTTATGGGGAAGCTAAAGGATATTACATTTGCCGCAAATATCCGCCTTGTGTACTTCCTCTGTGAAGATCTAGAATTAACTCCACATGTGAAGCCTCCGACGACAGTGTTTGTGTAGTAGGTTGAGGTTTTGTCGGCCATCTTCGAGGGGAATATGGAGAGAGTTAGAGTAGGAGTATGACCCATTTGGTTTTATTAGGGTCCCATGGTGGGCGCCATTGTATTGGTAAAAAAGTACAGGTGTGCATGGTCCCAGGGAGACTTAGAGGCATAATAGTTTTCTAACATGATATAATGGTTAGAGTTTTTCCACGAAGGCAGGAAGCCCTGCACGGTGGTGTTTTGAGTTAGTTTAAGAGACCTGCTCACATGAGGTGAAAGACTCTGGTAACGAGCAGAGATGCTTGGTAGCAAGTGTATAATTATAGACAGTCGTGTGTTAAGACTATAGTGAGCGTTGTGCTATTTAGGTTGTAGCAAATATGTATGACTTAAGGTCTATCCTTCTCCCCTTGAGAGGATATGTATCTATAGAGGTCTCTAAGATCTAGGGTTTTCTTGGGAAGGGTCACCATCCACTTAATCTATGGTGGACAATTTAATTCCTATTTTTAAAAGAGTCATGCGGTCAATTAATGACCATGACTTTCTCTCTTTTCAAAAAGTGTCTTATCTCATGTTTTCCATATAACGACGATGAAAAAACCATAGAGCGACGTGATATCTCCCTTTAAACGACATTCTATCGTCGCCTATTCTAAAGAATTCTAAAAAATTGCCTTTTATAAATATAATACTACCATTCTATTTATGCAGCATATTCTATGTTTCTAGACATAAATCACATGAACAACATTTTTCTCTTGCATAACATGCTTGTCACTAATGGTAATGAAGTTTAATCAAACAAAAATATCTGTACTCTAACATTACGAATCAACAGCCTAGAAATATTTAGTAAAATAGAAAATATAAACTAAATAGAAAATATAAACTAAGTGAAGTGAAAGAACTCAATGTATTTTTTAGTGAGCCAACAGAAATAAATATTAGTATAATTTTTAAATTTTATAACTATGTAAAGTCAAATAGTCTACCCATCCCTCATACAAGTAACTCTAGTGAATAAAAGAGTATTTTAAACCAAACTAATTAAAATAAAAATTAGCTCATTTTAACAATTTTTACATAAAACAAATCAATATCTATCTAGTCACAATCACAAATCAAATTTACTTAAATATACAAAATTAAATGATATTTTTTAACAAGTTGAGCATAAAGAAATTATTAAGTATAAAGAAATTAATAATAAGTTAACTAAATAAACTAATAATAAAAATTTAAATTCGCTAGAATTTAAACTATAGATGTTTTGATCGATTTTGAAACAAAATATTATCTGATTTAAAAAAAAATTTATTTGCGGTTTTGTTCGATTTTGCATTATTGATTACAAAAATTCTATTATAATCCGATATAATATCATGCGATTTAATTTGAATTAATTTTTTGAATATCCAAATTATAAATTATATCTTTTATTAATATTATAAAAATACTAATAAATAATAAAATTAATATAATATATAATATATATATTATATTAAAAGTTAATATTATAAAATAATAATAATTGTTATTGGTTGAAATAAATAAAATATTAAAATTAAATAGATTAAATCAAACTAATAAATAGTATTTAAAAAAATATGTATTATCTATTAATAAATTAACACAATATAGAATGCTAATAATAATATATGTATTTTCATGCGATTTAATATATACACACACGATTTAATCTAAATCAATTTTAAAAAATTAATTCAAAATTTGATACAAACCGAACCGATTATAAAATAACGTTCAAACAAATTCAATAATTTTCAATTTTTTATCATTTTTGATTTTTTTTTTTTATTAATTACAATTTTATTTGGATTGTTTGGGGCCTTGAACCTAATACCATTTGGCATTTGTTAAAAAAAATTGAGATCAGAATTCCCTAACTTTATTTCAGGAAAGACATGCAACGTTCTCTACCTAAGCACCATTGGATGCATCGAACGGTTCAGATGCAAATCATAGTTTTTATTCTTTTTATTAAAAAAAAGCATAAGCAGACCAAAGCTTCGCGAATCTCTGCTCCGAACTCTGCGTCGTTACGCCGCCGTGGTCGCCGCCGCCGCATTACCGATCTGAGCGCCACTGAGGTTGAGATTGCGAAGACTGTATATTCAAATTTATGATTGAAGATGTCGAGATTGCGAAGACTGTTCCAAGCATCAATGGATGCTACTAAGAGAGGTATTCAAATTTACTGAAACTAACTGTTTTGATTCATTATTTCATCTCTCTCTAATTGTGTTCATTATTACTATAGCTGTATCCGGTAGTTTTGATGATTTGATGCCTCCACCTGAAAGATATATATTCAACTTCAATTCCAAGAAAGAGTTAACCAAATGGCATTTGTATTCCGATTCTGAATTCGGAGGTGCGTTAGTTTTTCATAGTTACCATTTTTTGTTACTAAAGTTTGCAGCTTTGGTTAATTTAATTTTTAGGGTTTTTTGGTTTTTCATTGTTGTTTAGGGTTATCCTCTGCATCTCTGCAGATACCTGAATCGGAAAGTGGTACAACTACTGGGATTTTCTCTGGGAATCTTTCTCTTGAGGTTACTCAGGGGGCTAAATGGAACATTAGTAGAGGTGGATTTTGTGGAATGCGCTCTAAAAAGGTTGCTTGTTTTTCTTTCTTTTCGTCAAATGCTTAGTTCAACAACAATATTGATGGCTTTAGAGCATTTTGGATTGAATTGTATGATTGGCTTATTTTAGTTTTTTTATTGGCATTAATTAGAGTTATCGATAATGGCGCTATCCCAGGATAGCTACCCGGAGCGGTGACCCTCCACTATGGAGGAGCGGTTCGCGTTTCAGTTTGAGATTGCGGCCGTGATTTGACGAATTTTTCCAAATTTCCCTAACTCAGAACACAAAACAAAGGATTCAATCTTCTTCTCACATGCTTTCGCTTCAGTTTTCAAGTAGTTATTCATACAATTAGTCCAAAAGATAGTCAAATAGCGGTTATACTGCTATCTGCTATCCCTCTATCCCATTTTTGGGGTCAGTTGCTCCGCTCTGCTATCTGGGATTGATAACTTTGACATTAGCACTGAGATTGTGTGAGAGTTTATGAAAACAACCTATGATATGTTCATGAGCTATTTTCAACTTATTTGAGGAAACTCTCTTGGATAGTTTATGAAAACTTCCTTTGACATATATGTAAACAAAAGTATGATAAACGCCTATGCTTTAAATATCAAAATAAGGCCTAAATTAAGCTGTCTTTCTGCAATAATATGTTTTTGCAGTTTGATGGGTTCATTGACTTGGATTCATATGATACTATAGCTATGAAACTTAAAGGTGATGGAAGATGTTATATATCTACTGTGAGTGCCATTTTCTTTCCCAATGCTAAAATGTTATGTTATTATAGGAAACTTAGAGGGTTTTAATGCTACTTTGATTTTGGTGCAGATCTACACAGAGAATTGGGTTAATTCACCTGGACAGATGGAGGATAATTCGTGGCAATCGTTTATTTATGTGCCTAAAGACAACTGGTATATTGCAAAGGCAAGTCCCATTTCCATCTATCTGTTTACAAGTTTATAAGACAAATTTGAAAAATAACCTAATGACCCCAACTAGGCTTTCTGTTCGTATTGTGATAACCTGCAATTTCGTATGAAGTATTCTCAAATAATTTGAGTGACCCACATACAATACCGTAATGCTTGTGGCTGTTTTTCCTGCCATAATATAAACTACCTTATTAGTTATGCCAAGTTAAATTGCAAGAAGTAATTACCTTGATGGACTGTTACTATGGGAATAATGACTCAATAAGCTGCATCGAAAGCACATACACCTTGCTCTTGTAGCCTTCCATCCATTTTTCTTGGAAGACTTATCCTACTCTTGCAATGTTTGAGAACAAGTGGTCTAGTTTGTGATTAGAAATAGCGTGCTGGCGTTTTAATTATACAAATTTCTGGAGTATAACATATTAACAATATACATGGTTGCTATGAACCAACTCTCCCAAAAGTTTGAAATGTTTGGTAAAATCGGGGTAGCTTGCTTTACAAATTGTTTGTGTGTAAACCTAGGTAGACTCACTAAAAGTCAGGAGTTTGAGGACAATTGAACATGCCTATGATTTAGTGGGTTCTTTTACATGCCTAAAATGACAGTGATTTTTAAAATACACAACTGCAACAGTTGAAATGATAAGGCTCCATAGTAGACAAAATACAAATCTTATATTTCTAACAAGATAGTTAGACTTTGTTGTGAGTAATAGTTAATTAATCAGGAATTAGTTACTCAATTAGTTGTTCACTTGAACTCTAAAAATTGGACAACCATGTACATAATTCATCATCTTTTTTTATCAATCAATATGATTCTTTTTGAGATTTTACCTTGTGAGTATTCCTATGCTCCCTTTCTTTCTTATGAGTATGTTCTATGGTCCTATCATCCCATGATTCTTCATAGTAACACGCAGCTCTATAGATGCACTTAACATTCCACCTTGAATTTGTCTACAAAGGATGTGAATGATGTTCAAGTGTGTTTCAACTCAACTCTCTACCTCAGTCCCAAATTGAACCAAATCATGAATAAAAAAACATGCAAAAACTCATTGTTGCAAGTTTGCAATGAAACCAAAAGGCCAACTAGGTGAAAGAACCCAACTCTGCTGAGTTGATACCTAGCTCTACTGAGATAAGTTCATTTCCAACTAGAGGATCCCAGTCCAGTCATCCTTCACTCTATTAATATTGAACATTGTTATTTGTCGATTTGCCCATTGATTTTAAACTTGCTATTCTTTTTTCTGTGACGAATCAGGAACTTATCTTGTGCTTTTTGAATTTGTTAATCAAATTTTATTATTGATGCTAGGTTTGTGTATTTTGTTACGTTTTCTTCTATTTTGGTGTGGTCTCCTATGGTTTAAGCCGGGTCTGGCCCAGTGTTGTTAAATAGAAGCGCTGTAGCATAGCGGATCTTGCTGAATTTGCTATGAAAATCGCAATGCTATCCCAGTTTCTACGTATAGCGGTTGCTGTTCCAGTTTCTACTAGCTGATAATATAGTGGCAATAGCAGAAAAAGAAGAGTTGTATGATTTTTTAAATAATAAGTTTGAAGAATCTGCATGTGTACCAAACATGGCCTATTATAAAAATAGAAAAACTGAAGAGTTAGTGAGTATTACTCCTATATTCACCTTAATGCATAAACCTTTCAATATGGGAGCTAAGTTTTTCCACATTACCTTTTTTATTCGTTTGCAGCATGTCTTTTTTCTATATAATTGACTTATTTAAACTGATATGCGGATTCCGCTATTTGACCGAGTTGCTATTTTCTATTTCACATAGTTTTGCTGGGCAGTGATCTTTACTATTTGAAACTTATATGAAAGAATATTATGTGCCTTGCTGGCTTTCTATGAATATGAATGTGAAGCAATGGGTATCGTAATGTCCCGTATTTAGCACTAAACTAGTTATACATTATTTTCTATTGTAAATTTCAATATTTTGCGTAATGGCCATGTGCTTAGTAATTTCATTGATTGACCAGATTCCTCTAGCTCGATACCTACCTACTTGGAGAGGGAACGTTATCGACGCAGAAATTGAAATGAATCCATCCCGTGTTCTTGGCATGTCTTTTTCTGTCAATGCTGAGGGCGGCGTCCCAGGTGCTAGATCTGGACCAGGTGATTTCAGACTTGAACTTGATTGGATCAAAGCCACGAGAACACAATGAAGTAGTATAGATTTGTTGCAGATAAAAGTCAAGAATTTTGTTCTTGTAGGGTAATTAATTAATTCTGACCCTGTGTTGTAATAATGATGTATCAATTTGTGATTCATAAAGGAAAAATATATTGGTAGTCATTCCACATGGAAGTTCTTTGCAGAAAACAGATTTCATTATTTTCTTCATATTTATAACAGAATCAAGATTCATCGTCACATTGAAATTATATATTGTTATTGCATACAAAATATATTGTCTGTATGAATATATCCAAACAAAAAGACAAACTTTGTCTGAATATATTTTTGGAAGTTTTTTATCCATAAATGTAGGGGATAGACAACGTTGTTTTCTGTTTTGTCACAAGCATCTTGTGATATGTCATACACAGAATTTCAAGTTATAACAACCACAACATATTAGAGATATTGTGATTGAGGCATAGGATATTTTTCACCTTTAAATTCACACCACACTACTCATATTTTTGAATTGATAGGTATGTGGGATCATGATTACTAATATGACTTATCTCATCTATTTTTGGAATAAATATCAATGTCATTAGTTAAAATGAAATGAGTCGGGTTGAATAAGCTACCTTCAAAATTGATTAGAAAATTTTGGTCGGTTCATCAACATTTAAAAATACTTGACCTTAAAAAGTGATTTTTTTTTTCTTTCTTTCTAGAGGATTGAAATCCAATTACACAAACTCAATATTCTTAGTTAGTTAGTATGAAAGTATTTATGCACAATTTCAGTTTCTGTCGTGTACGTGTTGTCCTACTGTTAGATATGTTTGGGTCTACTTAAGGGGTATGGTGATGCTTGATTTTCAGTTTTGTGAACCTTGTCATATGTGTTCTGTGGCATTTCTAGGAACTTCTGATTATAATTGAGCTAGGCAAAATCAGTTTTGTGGACCTTGTTATATGTGTTCTGTGGCATTTCTAGGAACTTATGATTATAATTGAGCTAGGCAAAACGGACCAACTTACCCTTGAGTCACTATCAACCTAGCCAAAATGGATGATGCAGACCAACAGACTGTTGCCACTTTTAATTTGAAAATTTTTTAATGCATCATATCACGTAAAAATATATATATATATATATATATATATATATATATATATATATATATATATATATATATATATATATATATATATATATATATATATATATATATATATATATATATATATATATATATATATATATATATCAAGTCATAAAATTTTTTAATGCATCATATATATATATATATATATATATATATATATATATATATATATATATATATATATATATATATATATATATATATATATATATATATATATATATATATATATATATATATATATATATATATATATATATATATATATATATATATATATATATATATATATATATATATATATATATATATATATATATATATATATATATACCACGTAAAAATAGAAAAGTATTTATAATTTTTGAAGATGCATTTTCGGACGCACCTCATGCACACATAACTCATTTGTTTTTAGTCACGTCTTAATTTTATGACTTAATTTATTACGGAAATGTATTTCTGGAATGTCTCTGAAAATATATTTGTAGAACTCACAAAAACACTTGTATCCTATGGTTACTCACAAAAACACCTTATGAGATTTAAGTGTTTTTGTGAGTTTCGAAAATACATTTTCGAAATAAATTAAGTCATAAAACTAGAATGTGACTCAAAAGCAAATGAATTGTATGTGCATGAGGTTTGTCCGGAAATACATATTTGAAATTTGAGGGGCATTTTTGGTTTTTTCATGAGGTATTTTTCCACCCCAAAGGTGGGATAAGATTTTTCCCTTACTTTTAGGGAGTTACTTTTCCTATTTTTAGGATGCTTACCCGCACAACTGTTTATAGATTTTAAAAATGTATTTTTGGACACACATTTTTTACACATTATTCAGCGCAAATTGGAGTGTCACCTTTATTTTGTTAAATTATAGTTTGGAGATGCATCTCCATATCAACATTAAAGTGGGTCAGGAGATGCAACTTTGTAACAACTCTTAATTTTAAAATTAAGTGAATTTTACATAGATATATCTCTAGAATATGGTGTGTTAGGTCAAACAACACAAACTATAAACAACTATAGAATGTTAGAAAAACAACACAAATTAACATCAAAATACTTAACATTACATAGATTAAGCTCTCATCACTAGGAGGGGCAGCAGCTGTATGATCTAAAGTAACATTAGTAGACTGTAGGTCAATATGAGAAGGATCTAGAGGAAAAATGAAGGTGAAACTACCAAGATGTTCAACAACTCTCACATATTCCATTTGAGTCAGAACTCGAGCTTCATTAGCTTGAATCTCAGCCTTCATTTCTTCCTTCAATTTTTCTCGACCCACTTCAGTTTCTCTTACCACAACTTCAATTTGACCATAATCCCTTCTTCTCTAACCTGATTATCTGTCAAGATCTTCCCGAACTGCTCATCAAAATATGCCCTAGCATCCATAGATAACAATCCAGTACCAGATGCACCAGTTTCAT
Organism: Lathyrus sativus; assembly: GCA_963859935.3. NCBI lineage: Eukaryota > Viridiplantae > Streptophyta > Magnoliopsida > Fabales > Fabaceae > Lathyrus > Lathyrus sativus. Next base: position 22,288,432 of record OZ012738.1, on the reverse strand, counting down.
CAGAAGGATCTTTTACCGGCTCCATAATTCGATCATCATACACATGCTTGCTAAATTTCTCAAGATAGTAATAAACGTCATTTGTATCTTTTGATGACGATGATGATCATAAAGACTATTAAAAGTTTAGTTTGATGATGATAATGATAATGAAAATTTTAGAAATTTAAATTAAAATGATGAAGATGAAGTCGAGTCAATAAAAGATAACCTTTAAATATTGCTAAATCAAAATAAATATTGATATGCCATAAGTCCCTTAAGAGAATTGATATGTCATAAATCATAAAAATATATGTCAAAAATTATGTGAACGGATAAGATTGATTAACAAAAAATATATTAAGAGAATAAAAAAAATAATGAGATCAATATAAAATTATCTTAATAGAACCCGAATTTAATTAAACATTATTATTTGTATTAAAAAAAGTGTATATTTATGAAGAAAAGTGAATTAAATTTCATATTAATTTTTATATTTCTAAATATAGGTCTTTAGTCATTAACAAGACACTTCAAATAATAAAGTTACTTCTCTATCAGACCAAATTCACTTGAGAATTCACCCAACATTCTTGTAGCAACTTGGTTTTTGTATTTTATTTTATATTCTTTCATTTCTTTCATCATCACCAAGTTGAAAATGTGATAAAATTTAAAGGCCCCGCATAGGTCAAGTTTAGGCAGCTAAGTTTGAAAAGACCAATGGTTGGTGTAATGCTACAATCTCTTATTGGCGTTTGAATGAATTTGACCCACAAATTTTTAGACGATTGCCATGCTATAGGAACTTATAAGTTATAACAAAAGCAATGGTTTTTTGTTTAGAAAAAAAACAAGCAAGGAAATAAAATAAATTAGGGTCTTGGTATTATGTGTTCTTAAACACATGTAAAGGAATCAAAATATAAAGAAATATTAAAAAAAAATATTTTCAAACTTTTAAACGATTGAATACAATTTTTATGCATAATTTACATTTTGTGATAAAAAGAGACTCACAATTATTATTTTGGTAGAAAGAGATGCAAATTACAATGGCAATATAAATTCAAACACATCAATTATATTGTGACTCGTATTAAACCACCCCAACCCTCAACGATCAATAAGACAAAAATAGGGTTAGGGAGTACACTAACAAAAATTAAGAGGCTCTTTTTTTTATAAGCCAAAACTTTTATTAATCAATGTAGATGGGAAACAAAATAGCTGCCAATACATTTGTATGCTTTACTAGTAATGAATAAGAAGTAATATCCCAACATAATTACAACTAGCATAGAATAGAATGAGTACACGAGGTCCTTGGATGATCCTATAAATAGTTATAACCAAGACATCTTTATGATTCTATAAAGAATATCCATCTCGCGGGCAATTCTATTGTTAAAAATTTCTAGCCCACAAAAAATTCTAGGATGCCGCAAACCAAATTAACATCGCATTTTGTTTAGACGTGTGCTTAACTAAACGAATGAACCACTCTATCATATGATTTTTACAGTTATTTAATTCAATCTACGAAATTTCAACTCACTCCGAAATAGTTTTTCAAACAACTATTATCCTTGGACACGAAATCATAATGTGGTCCAACGATTCAATATCTTCAAAACAGAAAACACAAACTGAATCATGAGAGTCAAAGATTACTGCTCTGGCTGCTAAGTTTTGAGCTCCTTGATTAGTTTAACATGTGCTTTATAGAAGGACAATTGATGAATTGGTAGGTTTGTAAGGATAGAATTGATTAGTGTAACACAACCACCCATAAATAACAACCGTCCATGCCACATTGATAGCCTTGCTTTAAAGCAATCCAATACCGGCTTCCAGAAACTGTACCTCATTTGGTTCCCTCCCACTTGTATGCCAAGGAATTTGAATGGTATACTCCTTTGCCTACAAAACAGAAACTGCGTTGTCGCTTTTAAGAACTTATCATTTACACAAACTTCGTAGATACAACTTTTCCAAAAATTGATACGCAAGCCCGAAACAAGTTCGAAGGCTCTAAGGACGGATTTTATACCCCACAGACTAGACCAATCAGCCTCACAAACAAGTATAGTATCATCTGCAAATTGGACAAGGTTAAAATCTTCCACTTCATTCAATTTAAAACTAGAAAAAAGCTTTGTATACCAGCCCTCCGTACTAGAGAAGCGATCCCTTCGGCCACAATTGCAAACAAGAATGACGGCAGGATCTGCAAATAAGAACGGCGACATGGGGTCTCCTCTTTATAGCATAAAACTAATTGAGTCTCGACATTTATCATAGAAGTCAAACATTTTTATTATATAATCTAGGTTTAATATTCTTTTTGATTTCATATGTTAATCTCAATGTTCATTTTGGTCATTTAACATAAAAAATTCATATTGATCCTCTAACTCATAAAACATATCATGTTAGTCTTTTTCATCTAATTATTGACGAATTTAACAACAATTTCCTAAGTTTTTCATAGTTAATTAGACCTAAAGGGCTAACATGATAGGTTTTGAAGAGTTAATAGACCAATATATACCTTTTATAAGTTAAGAACTAAAATAAACTTCAATATTAATATAAGAAATAAAAAATGATATTAAACCTACAATTTATCTACGAACCTTTAATTTAGAATGTAATAGTACGATCTTAAGAATTCTAAGTTAAATATTTTTATAAATCAATTATTAAGAAAATTCATGTGAAAATAAACAATCACACTCAATTAATAAGATAACTTGAACTGACCACTTTGATATAAATGAAGATTATGAGCGAGATTAATTTTAAACATCAATTATATATATATATATATATATATATATATATATATATATATATATATATATATATATATATATATATATATATATATATATATATATATATATAAAGGTGGATACAATCAAGATGAGCATAAGGTGTTGGTATAACTTGCCCTCCCCATCCCTGGGACAATGAGGACAATATCGTCGTCTTAGAATAAGAAAATGAAACATCCTCTCGAGGTTCACCAAAAAGAAATATGACAAATGAGAACACGCCATAACCTATTTTCACTAACACCGTCAATGAGGAAACAATTTTGAGACGGTTATAACTTCCAAGAATGGAAGAATACAATGTATATATGAATCCACGAGAGCATTAGACCTCATTCAACACCATGACAACAATTCATAATGCATTTACATCCTTGAAGTACAATGAATTTTCTTGCACTTTAAAGAGGGTTTCTCTTTTATGGTTCCCACACTTTCCAAAAAGACCAGTAAATTCATGGAAACATTTATTAAATATGTTCATATCCAAATTTAAGACAAGTTAGATAACAAAAAAAGCTAAATGTACCAAGATATAAAAAATGCTTGTAACTATGTTTAAGAAATTTTGAGTCAAGTATTTAGTTTCTTTCTTTTAATTCAAGGTGTTTATGCTTTCATTTCCTTTATTATCCACATATTTTATGTTGTTTTATTTTGTTTCTTTTGTGTAAAATTAATTACTCATAATGTGGGGTTTTAAATATATTTAAATTGGAAGGTATCCAAATGAAGTCAAATTAGATGTAAATGAAATTTAAGAGATATAATGTTGATCAAGTGAATTCAAACACAATTGGAAGGGAGAATTATGTCTTATGGTTTTCAGACAAATTTTCACAAAAAATTGATTTTAAGATTCAGATTTAAAGAAAATGAAGCAACAAATCAAGTGTGAAAGATAAATTGCACAAATATAAAATAGAGGTGTTATAAATATCACAAAATGATTTATACTAGTTCTACTTTAAATCACACCGGCTAATTCATCCATTAGGATTCTCCCCTTGAAATTTTCAATAGCAGCTTGAGCTTTTACACCAAGATATGCCCACAACCTTCTTATACCAAACTTTTACTCAGGTTCAACTTGCAACCTTTATATAAATACAATGTTACAAGAGAACTAAACTCTTGATTTACAATTACAACACAATTTGATATAAGTAACAGAATTACACAACTCCTACTTTAAGCATTTCGTTCTCCCACCACTAAAATAATGAATAGTGTACACAAACAATTTCTAATAAGAGATAGAGTATGAAAGGAGAATATAAACTCAAATTTTTGTGCTTTGGAAGAGTGCACAAGACTCGTTTATATAGGAGAAAATATTGGGTAAAAAAGAAATTAGTTTATACGTTAAGGTCACTCTCTAATCAATTAGCCTACTGAGTTAATCGACTATACCTAGCAAATTGGGAGAGAAACCAACTAGTTATCGGAGTCTAATTGATAACGCGAAATTATATCGTTTATTTGACTTGACTTACATGAATTTATTTGCGATTATTGTTAACTTATCTTGATTTATGTTTTATTATACGGTTAATTTACTATGTTTTGCAGATTGTGGAGAATTTGGATTAAAGAAAGAAAAGAAGAAGAAATAGAAGGAAAAGAAAGAAGAAAGAAAGAAATAGAGAAGAAAAATAGAAAAGCATATTTCGTCAGTGTGGCGGTCGTCACAGACTCCACCATGACCGTCATGAGCATCACTTAAGTGTGACGGTTGTCACAAGCTCGTCACGATCATCACGACCCCAAGTTCAGTCTGTTCAAAACAGAAGTGGCCACGAGCACCCTCAACTTAATCTCTTCCTACAATTTCCCCATTTCTCCTACACTTTCTCCACTAACTGCCCACTACAGGAAGTTACTCTCACTTCCTCCATAACTCATGCATGATCTCTAGAAATTGAGAAATGAAATATCTTCTATAAATAGGCCTTAGATTCACAGCTTCAAGGGGGTGGATTCTACGTCCCAAAGGGCTGCCAAAGTTCTGTTGAAGTCATTTTTCCATTTCTATTGTTTCTTTTATTTCCTTTCCTTTTTCTCTTTTGTTGAGAGCATTGTATTTCCTTCTACACTTTTATTTCGCCATAGTAGAATCCTCCCGACATTGTGGAGAACTACTCGAGAATTCAATTTCAGTACTACTTTCCAGGTTCTTATTAATTGAATACTTATTTTATTTCCTTCGTTATGCATGTTATATCATTTTGTTGTTTATGTTTATTTCCGTTTGCATTAATTATCATGTCTAGCTAAACTAGTTTTATCGGTATGTAAGCAAATTAGTAGGACGTGATTCGATAACACCCGGTGCCATTACCTTTTTTACAAACAATTTTCTGGCTGTAGTTTTTAATTTAATTTTCTAAATAAACCTTCGTCACGAGAGTGAGAAATTATTTACAACGATTTTTCCATGAGAGTGGGAAACTTATTAAGGTTCGAGCCGGCACGTGAGAGCGTGTGGTTTGAACCGGATAGTAAAAACTAGGCATTGATTTTAAACACAGCGAAAGCGCTTTAAAAGAAATAAGAATTTATTTGTTTTCAAAAAGTAGTTTTAACCCCGAATGAGATTGCGATAGTGTACATTTCGCCTTAGAATTATGACCCAAGTCAACAACCAACGTGAGGCAAAGGTCTTTAAACGAGTATTTTCTCCTAAAAAGTGTTTGCAAAAACTAAAAAGCATTGGCGACCTATCGAATCCTTGATAATTAAGGCATTACATACCGATATCCCTTTACTGTTTTTCCTTAAACCAATAACCTTTATTTCCTTTAAATTTAATTCCATTCGCATTTAACTTTCATAATTCCATTAGCCTTAACTTTACGCCGCAGCAATAGATAACGGTAGGTTGACATTGGTCTCTGTGGGTTCGACAAATCTTTTATATTACTTCGATATTTTCGTACACTTGCGGACGCATCAAGTTTTTGGCGCCGTTGTCGGGGACCAACAGTCAATATTGTGATTCTGTTGTTGCATAGTATAGACTAAGGCACTCTTATCTCAATTACTATGTATAACCCAAATTTTCGTTATAACTACCACCCCCAATACTATAACTACCACCCCCAATATTTTGAGGAACCATAAGATACGCTTAACTCTGACCTCGAAATATTATTGGAGGATTTCAATATGACGCACTCTCACCCAAATTCCCTCTATAATTACCACTCCCAATATTTTGAGGAACCACAAGATTTTGATACATCCAACCTCGAACTACTATTAGAAGAACTCAATGAGACGTTTACTCACTCTAGGATAGAATCTATGATAGAGCGCTTTGTGGAGACGCAAATGCTCTAAAATGAAGATTTTAGAAAACAACATCTCCAGATTAATGAAAATCTTAAGCAGATGAGCACTATGGTCGATTCCCTCGCGATTCACAACGAGGCTTTGGAGACTCAAACCTCCCTGCTTACACAAACACCTCTAGGACCCTTCCCTGAGAGACATATGGATGTTCTAACAACCAGTAATGAAGAACAATTAGAAAATCCTAGGAAGAGTGATAATAAGTCTGAGGAGAGTTTTGGTGAGAAAAGCATACATATTGAGAAAAATCCACCGACACCAACCGGAAGGGAGGTTGTCAAAGAGGTAGAGAAGGAAGCGCATATTGTTGCTCCTCCTCCCTATACCCCACCTATTTATTTCCCACAAAGAGTTGTGGAAGCTAAGGTAGACTCTCAATCTAGAATATATATGGAGGTATTGGAAAATATCCACACCAATGCACTTTTGTCTAAGGTCCCTCATAGAAAAAGAAAATTCGAGGACCATGAAACTAGGGTTATCATTACTATTAAAAGGGTAAGATTAACTCTTGAGGTGGTGGATGAAATAACTAAGCCCAAATTTGAAAAACTGATACTCAGGATAGATCTAGAACCACCACCACAAGTTCAAAACAATGAACCACCCTACAAAAGAAAGAAAAGAAAAGGTGAAGGATATGAGCGATGGCTTGATAAGTGGACATGGAAACCGAAGACTATTCAAAGTTCGATCGAGGAACCATTCTCGAAAGAACCACCATGAGTACTTGCACTCCTTAGTCGTCGAGCTATCGACATTAAACAAAGCGTTGTGTAGGAGGCAACCCACAAGGTCTTTATTTTAAGTTGTTTGTTTAAATTCGCAGAAAATAAAGAAATGTATCGCTTGTTAAATTTTAGCTTTATCTAGGCTAAAACTCTCTAGATGACGATCTGGGACGATGAGTTGCGACCACGGACATTCCTACAAGCGTCATTGCTGGTGGTGACACTGATGATGAGTACTTCCTCTGGAAGCGGGAAATATGATGAGCTGGTTCGAGAATTACACAAACAAAGGTATCTCAAAATGCCCGCCACCGAAGTAGAAGTGATCAACAAAGACATGGACATCAAGAACAGGATCATAGAGGATTTGGAATGCAGTAGCATTCATACAGGTTCTATCTTTCCTTTTTCCACCTTTTATTAAAACATTGAGGACAATGTTAGGTTTAAGTGTGAGGGAGGAACTCTACCGCTTTCATTTTATCGCTTTTTAGTTTGATTTATTGTTTTATATTTTATTTCATACTTTTAGGAATTTCATCTATTTTTAAAGTCTTTGCATGTGTTGTCGAGTCTTTATGCGTGGTTTTCACTCGTTATCCAATTCCCCCAAAATTTCAAAATTTCAAAATTCTAACCTCTAACAAATTTTTGCTTCGATTCATGACATGGTACTCTGAGAGTATATAGCCTATTCAGGCTATGTTAGAAAAACTTGGGAAAGTTTTGATAAAATTGATATCATCCTGACACCCTTAACCCCTTAAATATACAAAATCAATTTGATTACCCATTATGCCGAGACCTTAAAGCTCCAATTTTTTTAGTAATCCCTAAGTAGTTTATTTAAGCAGTCAGCATCATCCTAAACACACTAAGTAAGAAACCGATGCAAATAAGTGTATGATCTCTAGTTTAAAATGAGAAATTAAGAAAGAAAAAAAAATTATTATGAATAAAAAGACATGTTCCTTCTAAGTTAGGTGCTCCTCACCCGATCACTTAACCCAATGGTACAAACTCTTTAAGTTCAATTGATGATTAAGCATAATTGCAGAGAAAAATGAAATAACAATGAGATCATAGTCACTAACAGGTTTACTCGCCATGAATGTGTATGGATAACGGGCTTAATATGATTGCACTAGAATAAAATGGGGTGAAAGAGAGCATGAGATATAGGTTGAGTTATAATGGCATGATTCAGGTTGGTTTACATAAGCAGGGACTTTTTGAAATTGTGTCGTTACGGTATCCTTGGTATTGATATTTAGTACCTATCGATCTAACATTAGCCTAGCAGCCACGTATGATTAGAGTCTCATTGTGTCTTTGTTTCAAATTATGCTTATTTCTTTTTATTATGTTGGTTGATTGCTTGAGGACAAGCAATGGTTTAAGTGTGGGGTATTTGATAACGCGAAATTATATCGTTTATTTGACTTGATTTACATGAATTTATTTGCGATTATTGTTAATTTATCTTGATTTATGTTCTATTATACGGTTAATTTACTATGTTTTGCAGATTGTGGAGAATTTGGATTAAAGAAAGAAAAGAAGAAGAAATGGAAGGAAAAGAAAGAAGAAATAAATAAATAGAGAATAAAAACAAAATCAATTTCTGGCAACAGTCTTGGATTGGTTTGAAATTATTTGTTGCTGTTTTTCCAGATCTGTTCCGAATCTATGTAAGTCTGATCAACATTTTGACAATGGGTGCTTGGATAGGAGATAATTGGATATGGAATATTTCAGGCAATAACAACTTCTTTTCAATATAGACATCAGACCAGTTTTTAAAGTTACAGTAACTTTTAGAGAACGTGCAGCCGAAGCGTGTGGGAGAAGATACATTTGTTTTGAATTTGGATTCTAAATGTTTCTCGATAACAAGTAGTTAAATAAGAGATCAATTAGGAGGTGAATGTGACAGAAACTTTGGTTCTTAAAGGATTGTCAGGTATTTAGAGATCGAATGCACTGAGTAAAGTTAAATTTTTCGGTTGGATATACTTGCTGAATAGGTTGCCTACAAAGTTAAGTTTATTGAGAAGAAGTATTATTTTATGTAATTCCGCTTGTTTGTTTTGCTTTAATGTTAATGAAAATCTATTCCATCTTCTCTATTATTGTGACGTGGCTCATTTTATTTGAGAACGTCTTTGTGGGTGGCTTGGTATCGAGTTATGTAGGGAGCATAATTCTTTATCCTCCTTGTTCTTACATTTTAAGAAACTACTTGTTCAAACAAGTTTAAAGTTGAGTTTTATTGTTGTGTGTGGTTAGCAGTTTGTTGGGCCTTATGGAGATATAGGAATTCTATCATATTTGAAGAAGGGAGGTTGGAGTAGATGGACATTTTGAGGATCATTAAATTAGAGAATTTATTAAGGCACCCCATGGGCTTTCTTAGACACCATGCAGATGTTCTATAATGCCCCTAGTTTTTGAAGATATATCTCTGGACACACCATAATTTAACTAAACGTTAATATATTTCGGAGATATATCTCCAAACGCACCAAAGCTTAATTGAACGTTGAAATATTTCGGAGATATATCTCCATAATAATTTGGAGCATATTATCGCGTCAGACTCTTCTCCTCCCACACTTTTTCATTTCAATTCACTAAACTTCTCCACTATATCATCCCCAAAATTTTCCAACTTCACCAAATTGTATTACATCCGTCAGAGGCTCTAGTAATCATCAATCATCATCTATTTCATCATTCAACATCTTCCAAATTATAAATTCTGGGTAAATTTTTAAAGTTTTCGGTAAATATTCGAGCTTTGTTGTAAACGAGTTAGAATCCATTGTTAGGCGTCGAAATGTTTAGAAATTAGATGAAACGTGGTTTAGAGTAAATACATGTATTGTTTGTTGGCTCAAATGGATGATTAGTGCTTTAAATTTCTCATTTTAGGGGCAGAGGACGCCATTGTTGCGACCTTTGAGTTTCAGAATGTTCCGGAGATATATCTCCGGAAACATTCAACATTTCATGTACTCTGGGTGGTTCTGGATATACATCTGTGGAATTTTTTCTTAGTTGCATCTCTAGAATCACCAAAAGTACATGAAATGTTGAATTTTTCTGGAGATGTTTCTCCAAAATTTTCTTAGTCTATTTTTTTCCTTTTTGTTTTATAATTTTTCTTTTTGCGTAAACTCATTGTACGATTAATTATATTATACCTTACAGACATAATGGCTGACAGAGCTGTTTGATTGAGGCATAGACGGGTTTTTCAGCATGCATCTATTAGATGAGAGCGGAGCTAGCCGAGTCCGGATACAGCAGGTGCCTCTGGTCAGGGAGAGGGGTCAACTGCTAGTGTATAGTCTACTTCTGAGGCTCAGTCCACTCATGGGGTTTAACCTTCACCTCAGGTCACACCATTTATATCTCAGGTCACTCCAACTATATCTCAACCCATTTCATATACATCTCAACCCACTCCACCTTCTTCATCTTCTTCCCACAGACTGCAGGATGCACCATTTGACGCGTCATTTCCCCCATCCTCCCGTAGGCGGCGGGATATACTTGTGTCACCTCTTGTTGATTCGGCGCCACCTCCTGTTGATTTGGTCGCACCTGCTGACCGGAATGCACTGATGCCACCTCTGGAGGGTGATGTTGCTGATGTTGAATCAGAGGCTTTCGAAGGGGGTCCATCTGATATGTCCCTACTTCCTCTGTACCCAGACCATGCTGCCAAATATATTTGGGATGTAGAGGTAACATTAGTCACATTGTTACTATATTTTTTTATGTTAATTTAAATTGCTGACATTGATTATTTCTAACATTGATTCTTATAGACATTGATTATTTTTGGAAATTTGCAGGTGTGTGATCTCCAGAAGTTTCTAAACCATGGGCGGAATATTTTAGCATTGCATCATCCTGATGAGGAGTGATTTCAGTCAGTTCTGACTGCTTCTAGGTTAAGTTAACTATGCTTGACCAGTTATACTCTGGTCAACCACGAGATGCTTAATACATTTGTGGAGCGATGACACTGTGAGACCTCTTCCTTTCATCTCCCGCAAGGTACTTCTTTAATCTCACACGAGTGCCACATACACTGACTTTGCATACCTCCGGTACTTCTCTGATCTCACACGGATCCATGAGTACAATTGGGCGGCGACTTTCCTTACACATTTGTATTTCAGGTTGAGAGATGGATATCAGTGGAGGACGAAGCAGGTCACAGGCTGCACGATACTATTGGTGGTAATAATATTTTATCCTTGAATGTTTTTTTTTATCTTTATCATTTCATATATGCGATAATTCTTGATCCTTGAATGCTTTTTATTTTTATTTCAGGCTTGGATCCTTCAACATTTCTCAACATCGCTGGCTAGTCGTGTTGGGATGAGTATACTGAGGAGATACCTCGTGCTTGTGCTTTTATCTCGCTGGAAGGGAACTAGGTGGCCGAGCCTTTCAGAGTCTATCTCAATCGCTTGGCTGGCAAGGACATCCACTTCAAATGCTACGTGGATCACCGTCAAACGCGATCATTTGACGACATATCGCTATACTCCGGATGACTTGCCTACAGATCGAGTTTCACTGCTCCTCATCTGCCCGAGCGCGCCATGCGGCAGTTCGGCTACACCCAGACCATTCTCAGACACCCTGATGTCTCTGCACCTTCGGCCTTGACTCGTATACAGATAGAGGAGATGTTTGTTGATTATCATAGTCATCTGGTACCAGATGATGCTCGGGCTACTATAACGCCGAATGACTGGAACTACGTCGATGGATACATTAGGTGGTTCTTCAGGGTCTCACATCCGTACATGGTGCCGACTGCTCTAGGAGATCCGTTGAGACCCGCTCATTAGAAGATTTTAGAGAAGCAACAAGCTCAGATCATACTGAGGATGTCTTACCTCGTTGTCGTCGCATAATGGAGATGACGTAGGTAGGCATTGACGAGGGTATCTTTTCTAAGGGGTCTGTTGTCAACCGAGTACTGGATGACACATTATTGCGGAGGCACAAGGGGCACTTTGTACCGCATACATCTCACGAGGACAGGGGAGATCGATGGCCAGAGAGACAGACCAGACACAGGAGGCACAAGAGGCAGATGAGATGTTGTCAGGCACACAGTAGTTATCTGTATTTATTTTGTTTTAGTACTATAGTTTGTACGTTTTTCCCAACATTGTTACTACATTTTGGATTTACGTGACGTATGACATCCTATTATTATATTGTTATGTTATTTTGGTTTGTTTGTTATTTTATAATTCATCTACGAACAAATACACAATGCATTTTAAAAAAAAGATTTTCTGAAACACTTTAGAGATGTATCTCCGGAAAACTCCCGTAGATGCATCTCCGAAAAAATTCAAATGAAAATAGCCTATGGAGAGATATGTTGTGATCGTTTAAGGTTTAAATTGTTCCAAAAATATATCTCCGAAATATTATTAAGTCATGGGACGCATCCGGAGATATATGATAACACGAAATCATATAGATATTTTCATGCCTAATTCGACTAAAAGCTAACCGTTTTCGATCCGATTTCGGGTTATTTCCATGTATTTGTCTGATGTTTTTGCAGGTATTCAACGATCATATCTAAACAAGGCAACATGAAGAAAAGAAGCAATCCCAGATGAAATATGGACGAAAAAGGAGTGAAAACACAATGAAAAGCGCAGCAGACAGTTTTTGCTGATGTGACGACCGTCACAGATGCATGACGACCGTCACACGGGTGACGACCGTCACACCTTGTGACGACCGTCATGCAGGCAAAAACGCCCCACTCAGATTACACGTCAAAAGAGCAGTTCCAATTCCCATTTAATGGTCCACTACTCCCTAAATTATCTGCCTCAAGGTCCATCATCCTCAGAGGTAACCGTTGGAATCCCACCTCTATAAAAAGGGAAGCAGGGGACTTCAAAAAGGGAGCTGCATTCATACCACGAAGTGCTGCCAAATTTACTTTCCAGCAAATTTACTTTCAGATATTATTTGTATCCATTTCTCCAGTTCTATTTGTACCCCTTTCCTTTATTTCCCTTTCCATTCTACTCATTCCCATTTCCGCTCTTCTGTATTTGTTACTGCACTGTACGATCGAATTGGAACTAAAGACAGAATCCTGCCAACATCTGTGGAGGATCTGCCCAAAGGCCAATTGGCATTATTTACAGGTTTTCATTTTGATCGACTCTTATTTTATCATAATGCAATTTATTATTTATTATTATTACTTATGTTTTGTTTTTCCAAATTCCATGTCTAGCTAAACTTAGGTAATCGATATGTAGTAATAATTCGGATGGGATTTGATAACTCTTGTTTGAAAACTTTCTTTTCACAAAAATAACTTATGGTCTAAGTGTTTAAAAATTGATTTACGAAATAAACTTCGTCGCGAAAGCGAGAACTTGTTTTAAAGTAGTTTTGCCACGAAAGTGGGAAATTAATTAAGATACGAACCAACAAGCGAAAGCTGCGGTAAGGTCAGATAGTAAACACTAGGCATTCGTTTTAATAACAGCGAAAGCACTTTAAAACTAATTAGAACTTAGAGATTTCCAAAAAGTAGTTTTAACCCCGAACGGAACACGAAAGTGTACGTTAGGCCCTTAGGATTATGATTAGCGTCAATAACCATCGTGAGACGAGAGTCTTCAAATTTCCACTTTCTGCTTAAGTAAACTGCGAAAACTATTTCATACACTAGTAACTTATCAAATCCCTGAAGAACATAACTACTACGTATCGATTCGATTAATTAAAATCTAAATAGTAATCTTAGTTTCCCCTCTTAGTGACAATCTTATTCCCTTAAAACATATTCTACCTAGCTAAACATAGTAACTCCCGAGAACACTAGTTCGATTACGAGTCCCTGTGGGATCGATATCTTTTATTACTACACGATAGACTGTGCACTTGCAGTTAGTTGTATTAGACATAGAAAGTCGCGATCAAGTTTTTGGCGCCGTTGTCGGGGACCCGTTTAGTCAATAGTGTAACCTTCTGTTACGCCGTATAGTCTAGGTAAACAATTTTCATTTTTCCTTTACTAGTGCTGTCGATTGTATGCCAAGTGATCGCCCACAAAGCGATATCTTGAAACCTTCAGTCGCAGAACTAGAACGCTTCTTACATCTAAGAAGCCGAATCATTGAGTACCAACTCAAACATAACATTCCCGATCCTCTCACTCCCATTCCCAAATCCGAAGAAGAACCAAAGATGGCTGAAGGACCTCCGAACAAACCGCTGAAGGCATACGCTACACCATCTCAGATGGAGCCTAGAAGTAGCATTGCTGCCCCAGCTATTACCCGAAATGATTTTGAGCTGAAACCATCATTGCTGTCGGCTGTACAACAAAACCAATTCTCAGGAAACGCAATTGAGGATCCGAACGAACATCTAACGAAGTTTGTACAATACGCAGACACAGTGAAAGCAAATGGAGTAACTCCAGACGCGATAAGACTTCGTCTTTTCCCATTCTCTCTTAGAGACAGAGCGTGGACATGGTTACAATCGTTACCATCCAACTCCGTTACAACGTGGGAGCAATTGAAGAATGTCTTCTTAGCGAGATATTTTCCACCAAGCAAAACTGCTATGCTTAGAGCTCAAATCAACGGATTTCGACAAAAAGATACTGAATCTCTTTACGAAGTATGGGAACGATTCAAAGATATGATGAGAACATGTCCTCACCACGGTTTAGAAGACTGGGTGACAATCCATACTTTCTATAATGGGCTTCTATACAATACTAGATTAACCATAAACGCTGCCGCGGGCGGTGCACTTATGGATAAGCCATACGATGAAGCCTATCAATTGATAGAAAACATGTCACAAAACCATTACCAATGGGGAGGTGAACGCACTCCAAATGAGAAAACCTCAGCGAAAGGTGGGATGTACGAAATCAGCAGCCTTGAAAAGTTCAATGCTAAAGTAGATGCTCTAGCACAAAAGATCGATAGTCTGACCGTTAACCCCACTGCAACTGTCGCTGCAGTAACTCCAAATTGCGAGTTATGCGAAAGTACCACTCATAATGCATCCGAATGCCCATTGCTAGCCGGAATCCCGCCAGACCAGGTAAATTATGCTCAAGGAAATCCCTACGCAAATACCTACAACCCAGGTTGGCGAAATCATCCAAACTTTTCTTACAAAAGCGAAAATGCATTGCAAATGCCTACTGCTCCGCAAGGATATCAAAAACCAGCTGCTCAGAATGCACCTAGGAAATCAAACCTCGAATTGATGATGGAAAAGTTCATAGCTACTCAAGCTCAGACGAACAAAGAGTTCCTGAATCAAAACATACACACTAGCGAGCAAATTAAACAGTTGACAGGAAAAGTAGACGCTTTAGCCACCCACAACAAAATGTTAGAAACTCAGATATCACAAGTGGCTCAACAGCAAGCATCTGCTGCCGCACCTGCTGGCACATTTCCTAGACAACCCGAACAGAATCCCAAAGGCCAAGCAAATGCTGTGATACTAAGAAGTGGAAAAGAATTGGACGAACCGATCGATCCGAGGACTGAAAACTCAGTCATGCAACAGAAACCAACTGAACAAGCAGAAAAGGAATCTGAGTTAGAGAAGAAGGAAGACAACGAGAAGGAGGATACCGCGAGTGAAAAAGCTCAAACACCTCCAGCGCCATATAAACCACCTATCCCTTATCCGCAAAGACTAATAAACTCTAAAACTTCAGGACAGTTTAAGAAATTTGTAGAGCTCCTTAAACAGCTGAATATTACTATTCCCTTTACAGAAGCGATAACTCAAATGCCGTCAAACGCCAAATTTCTCAAAGAGATCCTGTCGAATAAGAGAAAGATCGAGGATAACGAAACAGTTACACTCACTGCAGAGTGTAGCGCTATTATTCAAAACCGCATGCCTCCTAAATTAAAAGACCCAGGTAGTTTCTCCATACCCTGCGTCATAGGAAAGTTCGTAATAGATAAAGCTCTATGCGATTTAGGAGCCAGTATCAGTGTTATGCCCTTATCTATATGCAAAAAGCTGAATATGGGAGACCTCAGGCCAACCAAAATGTCCGTACAATTAGCTGATAGATCAGTAAAATACCCAGTCGGAATACTGGAAAACGTTCCAGTACGCATAGGACAATTCTACATTCCAACCGACTTCATAATCATGGACATCAAGGAGGACACTGTAACCCCAATTATCCTAGGAAGACCATTCTTAGCTACAGCCGGAGCGATTATAGACGTAAAGAAAGGAAGGCTAACATTCGAAGTAGGAGAAGAAAAGATAGAGTTCATTCTCACCAAGTTCTTACAAGCACCAGCCATAGACGATACCTGCTATTTAGTAGATGAAATTGACGATTGCATAAGAGAACTTGAAAATGAGGAGACCACGTATTCAGAAATAATAAAGATTCAAATACCCGACATTTCTGAAGACGACAATTGGCGTAAACCGTATAAAGACGACAGCCTAAGCGAAAGCTTAGCACTGACACCAAACCATATGCCAGGTCCGAAGAACCCATCTTTAGAACTTAAAATACTACCCAAAAACCTCAGATATGAATTTCTAGACGATGAACTAAAAAGACCAGTGATAGTCAACGCCGACTTAGGACAACCAGAAACCGAAAAGTTATTAGAAGTCCTAAAGAAGTACCCCACCGCGTTAGGCTATAACATAAGCGATTTAAAAGGTATAAGCCCTTCGATCTGTATGCATCGAATTACAATAGAGGAAGACTCTAAAACTTCTCGAGAGCATCAGAGAAGACTAAACCCCATCCTGAGCACTGTAGTCCGAGATGAAGTAAAGAAATTACTTGATGCAGGAATCATCTATCCGATCTCCGATAGTGAATGGGTTAGCCCAGTTCATGTCGTACCAAAGAAAGGAGGAGTAACAGTAGTTAAAAACGAAAAAGGAGAATCGATAACAAAAAGAGTCGTGACTGGAAGTAGGATGTGTATTGATTATAGGAAGCTTAACAAGGCTACGCGCAAAGATCACTTCCCACTATCCTTCATAGACCAAATGTTGGAAAGATTAGCCAAACATTCATATTTCTGCTATCTAGATGGTTACTCAGGATTCTTCCAAATTCCCATCCATCCTGATGACCAAGAAAAGACTACATTCACCTGTCCTTACGGTACTTTTGCTTACCGCCGAATGCCGTTCGGACTCTGTAACGCGCCAGCAACCTTCCAAAGATGCATGATGGCAATCTTCGCAGATTTCATAGACGACATTATGGAAGTGTTTATGGACGATTTCTCGGTATGTGGACAAAGTTTTGAAGGATGCTTACAAAACTTAGAAATGGTACTAGAACGCTGCGTAAAAGTAAACCTCGTCCTAAATTGGGAGAAATGCCATTTTATGGTCCGACAAGGAATAGTTCTAGGACACGTCATATCAGATAGAGGGATTGAGGTAGACAAAGCCAAAATAGAGATTATAAAAGATCTCCAACCTCCAAAATCCGTATGAGAAATACAGAGTTTTCTAGGACATGCCGGTTTCTACAGAAGATTTATAAAAGATTTCTCGAAAATCACAAAACCTTTGACCGGCCTGTTAATGAAAGATGCTGAGTTCGTCTTCGACGACGACTGTTTAAAAGCATTCGAAACATTGAAATCAGCCCTTATCACCGCACCAATCATGCAACCACCAGATTGGAGACTACCGTTTGAAATTATGTGCGACGCGAGTGATTACGCTGTAGGCGCAGTTCTAGGACAAAGGAAGGACAAGAAGCTCCATGCCATCTACTATGCCAGTAGAACCTTAGATCCTGCCCAAATGAACTACGCTACCACAGAAAAAGAACTTCTAGCAGTTATATTTGCGCTTGACAAATTCCGTTCTTACTTAGTAGGAGCAAAAATTATAATATACACAGACCACGCTGCCATAAGGTACCTCATAAGCAAAAAGGATGTCAAACCAAGACTATTGAGATGGATCCTGCTATTACAAGAGTTTGACTTAGAAATCAAAGATAAGAAAGGAACCGAGAACGTTGTTGCGGATCACTTATCCCGAATAGAAGGCATCAGACACGAACCAGTACCGATAAATGACGATTTCCCGTACGAACGTCTGATAGCCAAATTAGAAAGCGACACACCCAATGCAATCTCGGAAGATCCAGAATTCGAAAAAGCCGTAGAAGCCGTCTATGCCCAAGTCACATTACCTTGGTATGCTGACATCGTTAATTACCTCGCTGCGGGCGTGCTTCCACCAGATCTTACTTATCAGCAAAAGAAGAAATTCTTCCACGATATGAAACACTATTATTGGGACGAACCCCTACTCTTCAAGAGAGGGGCCGACAACATATATCGTCGCTGTGTCCCAGAGAAAGAAATAGAAAATATTATTTCCCAATGCCACTCAGCACCATATGGTGGTCATGCTAGTACGTCCAAGACGTGCGCTAAGATTCTCCAAGCCGGCCTATTCTGGCCTAATCTCTGGAAAGACGTTCACATCGCTGTGCAAAAGTGCGATAGATGCCAACGAACTGGCAACATCTCACGACGCGATGAAATGCCTCAGAAAGGAATCTTAGAGGTAGAAGTCTTCGACGTTTGGGGGATAGATTTCATGGGACCTTTCCCTCCTTCTTTTGGTAATAACTACATACTCGTCGCTGTCGATTACGTGTCTAAATGGATAGAAGCCATAGCTGCTCCAACAAATGACGCACGAGTAGTAATCAAACTCTTCAAGAACACAATCTTTCCTAGATTCGGTGTACCCAGACTCGTCATTAGTGATGGAGGATCTCACTTCATATCACGAATATTCGATAAACTTCTTTCTAGATATGGAGTCAAGCACCGAGTAGCTACACCTTATCATCCGCAAATTAGCGGACAAGTAGAGGTCTCAAACAGAGAAATAAAACAGATCTTGGAAAAGACTGTCGCTACCTCGAGAAAAGATTGGTCATCAAAGCTACAAGAAGCTTTATGGGCTTATAGGACCGCATTTAAGACACCAATAGGTACTACCCCCTATAAATTAGTTTACGGTAAATCCTGCCACCTCCCTGTAGAGTTGGAGCACAAGGCCTTCTAGGCCATTAAGACACTCAACTTCAACTACACCGAGGCAGGAGAAAAGCGAATCCTGAACTTACACGAGTTGGAAGAACTTCGATTAGACGCTTACGAAAATGCCTGTATCTACAAAGAACGAACTAAAAAGTGGCATGATAAATGTTCAATCAGGAAACAATTCAGTGTGGGAGACATCGTATTGCTCTTCAATTCACGATTAAAACTCTTCCCAGGAAAACTAAAATCTAGGTGGTCTGGACCCTATGAAGTGACTAAAGTACTTCAGAGTGGAGCTGTCGAAATTACCGATAAGACGAATGCACCGTTTATCGTAAACGGGCAACGTCTAAAACATTACAATAAGAACGACAACACTCCTCAAGTCAGCAATATAACATTGCTTGAGCTTCCGGCTCAAACACAAGAATAGCTTCTCACCAAGCTATCGTCAGGCTTTAGACGTTAAAAACAGCGCTTATTGGGAGGCAACCCAAATTCCCCTCGTTATTGCATTTCATTTTTATTTAAAATTCTACTTTGAAAAATCCAACAAAAATTCTAAAATTACTACTACTTTCTACTTTCGTTCATTTTCGTAATTTTATTCTTATTTTATTTTTCCTCTTTTGCCTTTTGTTTCTACCACTTTTCGTTTCTAAAAATCCTGACTTCAAATTTCTTGTTTCAAACTTTTCAGGATTTTTAAAGCCTTCAAAACATTTCTTTTGTTTTCTCCGAATTACCTGCGAATATGGCCGAGTACGATTTCACAAAGGTTCACTTCAAAGGACTCGCTCAGAAGGCAAGATTTGCAGCACTGACCGAAAGAGAATTCGCCTTAACGCTGTATTATGATAAGGCTACTATGGATAAACTAGGGATCACAGATAGCATTCAATACCTGTTCAATCAACTGGGTTGGGAGAACACTACTCTGAAAACACGCTTTGCTACCTACAAGGATCTTACCTACGAATCCCTCAGTTTTTTCAGATACACACCCAACTATGGCTTTGGAACCCGCTCAGAGTTGATTACCTTCAGATTGTTTGGAATGGACCAAACTCATAGCCGGATGTCACTAGCTAACCTCCTAGGATTCCCTAGCGAACCGCATGTGTTCATCAGTGCAGAAGATGACGATATTGATTTGCAACTCGAGCACTTCTGGGGTAGAATCACAGGCGACTATCACTCTGAACCAGACAGAATGTACAATGATGACATTCATAACCCAGCCTTTAGATACTTCCATAAGATACTAGCTCACACCTTGTTTGGAAAAGAAGAAAATATTACCACAGTGTCTAAGGAAGAGTTATTCATCATGTTCTATACTTCTCAGGGACGGACAGTAAATGCAGTGCCTTTCATAATGAGATCCTTCAAACGCCTCACGTTGGAACCTCAGACACCTATTCTTATAGGAGGACTAGTAACAATGATAGCCCACGAGCTTGGCCTTAGATTCCATCTAAATGCCAGCACTCGTTTTGGTACCATCAGACCCATGAACATACAATTCTGCTTTAACAGGCGCATCTTAGGGAATATGGGACCTGGATCGTATGAGTACCTTATTAACGAAAAACCAGTACAACTATTCACACTGCCTGATCATCTGATGACAAGCATCCACAACAAGGATAACTGGCTCTATGAATTGGATGAGCCTATGGGACCTCCTTCACCACAGTCAACACCCCAGAACTATATGTATGACAGTGACCACATTTCTGAGGCACACGATTACATGTACTTTGAGGACGCCGCCTCTGAAAATGAAGTAGACCCTATGACTCCTCCACACTACAATACTTATCCTGAGCCTATCCCTGAGGAAACAACCGACAAAATGGATACCGTGTTACTCAGATTGGACGACGTTGATAAAGCTCTGACGAATGTAAAAGCTGATATCGCAGGCATGCACAGTGACCTGGTAGGCTTCATGGATCTAGTCTGCGACCAACTCGACTACTATTCACGGAAATTTGATGAGTTGAAGGCACGGAAAGCTTAGTTATTAGCTCATAGCAGTAGTTTCAGTTTAGTCTAGTCTAGTTTAGTTTAATTCACTCATTTGGAATTTTCACATTGTTCGTTTCATTATGTACTACATACAATTGTTTCCATTTTATGTTATTTCAATTCTAGTTTTGTTCAATTATTCTATTTTCGCATTATTTATTGATTGTTGGCTGTTATATTACATCACCGTAGCAATACTACGCCTTAAAATCACCCCGAATACGCCCTCAGAGCAAAATTCTGCGTTCTGCAGATTTTGCTGCTGTGACGACCGTCACAGTCCCATGACGGGCGTCACACGGGTGACGACCGTCACACCCTTGTGACGACCGTCACGCAGCCCAGAACTGCAATCTGGTATAACAGAGGTCGTGTACCCTTCCACTCCCCCCATTATCACTTTCAAACTTCCAACATTCATACCCCACTACGATTTTCGTCATCTCCATCTAAACTATAAACCCCAACTCCAAATTCAACCTCCAAACCACCGTTCTGTCACATTTCCATCTCTGCCGAAAAACCCCAAAACCTCCGAAACCTCTCCATCTTCAACAATGGCCGAAAACGCAGACATCAACAACATTTCCTTCCCTGAGGGCGAGTTAGGCGAGAGACAACGAGCACAGTACAATGCATTTCATCAGAGGTCTCTCCAGCCAACTCACTACCCGCACCTTCCATCACTTACGGAGCTCGGACTCCTCGAAGGTGTCACCTGGATGCTTCAACGAGCAGGCATCTGGAACCTCTGCTCCAACCCCCAGCCGACCTACGAACAGCTCACCCTTGAGTTCTTGAGTTCGTTTTCCTACATCACCAGCAGCGACGAACTCAACCAGCACTCAGGTGCCGCTTGTTTCCGGATGTTTGGCGTTAACTATCAGCTGCACCAAAACCAGATTGCCGGCATCCTACAGTTACCCCGCGGCGACAACGCTCATCGCCGCATCACTGATCAGTTCCAGCACGACGCCTTCGCGCTGTGGTATCAGTTGACCGGCCTAAACGCCGATGGTTGGGACTCCCTACACGCCACTCACATCCATAACCCCACCATCAGGTACTTTCACAGGGTGTTGAGCAACATCATCTTCGCCAGAGACAGCAACCACAAAGTGAACTCCAAGGAGCTCTTCTTTCTGCATTGCGTCTTCAACAACGAACCAGTCAACGCTGCCCCGTTCCTGCTGGCCCACATTCAGGCCAACTGCAACCGTGGCTCGAAGCTATTCTACTTTGACGGGATTGTCACGACGATTGCACTTGGGCTGAACCTTGGCGACCGCCTTCAGCACCTCCAGTCCATCCCCTTGGTGTTCCTTGACACCGACCACTACAGGGCCTCCCATCTCATCCGCTCCCGAGCTGACGGGAAATATCATCCGGTTGTGCGTGGCAAGACCGTCAGAAGCATCATCCTTCCGTCTCGCACCCGCATCCATCCTGAGGACCGTACCAACTGGTTGTTCGACCTCACTGCCCCTCCTGCTGCCGCTGTTCCTACTCAGGAACCCACTCATGATTCCGAAGATGAAATCCAAGCTGAGTTGGACAGGTCCGAGCAGCCAGAGGCATCGCAGCCTCCTCCTCCAGTAGGTACATCATCCCGCCGCCGCCGTCACCACCCCGTGCCCGACTACACTGAAGAGGACCTCCTTCGCTCCCTAGACCAGCAGGCACAGATACTCACGATGCTGCAGCAGCAGAACCAGCGAGCTGACCAGTTCGAAGCTTGGCATCGGACTCAAATGCAACAACTTCACACCGGCCAAGCTACGATTACTAAGAGTCTAGCGAATCTGACCCTGCAGGTCGAAGGCCTCCGCGACACGGTCTACCACACCGGAGCCATGAGCTATGAGGATAGAGTCGCCCTTGCTAGAGCCAGAGGACGCCAGCGTGGACGTGACAGGCCCCGGGACTAGATTTTCATTTTTTTCCTTTATTGTTTACTATATTTCTGTTCTATGTATTTTCATTTTCAGTTGTATCTCCCTCTCGCATGCTTCAAGAATCAGTGAGGACACTGATCGAGATAGTGTGGGAGCGGAGCCTTATTTCCACTGTATTCAGAACTTCCCTTATTTACTGTATTTCCATTTCACTGCACTTTCGAATTTTAGTAAGTTCTATTTTACACTTTCTATTTCTAGCAAATAAAGCGCGTCTATATATTTTTCACGTTACGCAAACAATCCCCACATTTTTCGACGTAAACAAAAACTTTCATTTGTTCCTCAAGAGCAAAAGCATCACAAGAATGCACCTGAGTTCAAACCGAGTTTTGAAACTCCGAGGAAACGACAGTTCTAACAAAACCAGTATCGTCCAGACACCTTAGATCTCTAGTTTATGCGAGTCGGTTTCACCACCTACGTGTACCAAAGTCTCAAGTGGCTACGCAAACTCAACCCCAAGTAGTTTATACTAGCATTCAGTACCATCCTAAAAACACTTCTAAGCAAGCGACCGATGCAAATAAGTGTATGATCTCCAAAAAGATGAAAAATCATGAAAAGAGAGCTAAAAAGCCCAAGAATATAAGATTCGTTTCCTTCTAAGTTAGGTGCTCCTCACCCGAGCATTTAGCCCAACGGCACGAAAAACTCATTGAAAAATCAATGACACCAAATTATGATCAACAAAGAAGATCAAAAACAAAAACGAGATCATATTCACTAACAGGTCGACTTGCCATGAGAGTGTGCGGACAACGGGCTTAATGTGATTGCGCTAGAACAAACAGGGTGAACTTGCCACGAGAACCTTGACACCAAGATACGGTAGCATGACTGAGACCGATTTGCATAAAAGGGAGACCTCCGGAGACTTGTAGTCCAGTGTCGCCGCGATACTCGTCTTGTTCCTACCAAGAATCCCAGTTTTTCCAAACTCCGCGAACGAAGAAGCAGCCTCGTGCTTGCCGACTTTTCCACGTTTTACTTGAGGACAAGCAAAGATTCAAGCTTAGGGGAGTTTGATAACACGAAATCATATAGATATTTTCATGCCTAATTCGACTAAAAGCTAACCGTTTTCGATCCGATTTCGGGTTATTTCCATGTATTTGTCTGATATTTTTGCAGGTATTCAACGATCACATCTAAACAAGGCAACATGAAGAAAAGAAGCAATCCCAGATGAAATATGGACGAAAAAGGAGTGAAAACACAATGAAAAGCGCAACAGACAGTTTTTGCTGATGTGACGACCGTCACAGATGCATGACGACCGTCACACGGGTGACGACCGTCACACCTTGTGACGACCGTCATGCAGGCAAAAACGCCCCACTCAGATTACACGTCAAAAGAGCAGTTCCAATTCTCATTTAATGGTCCACTACTCCCTAAATTATCTGCCTCAAGGTCCATCATCCTCAGAGGTAACCGTTGGAATCCCACCTCTATAAAAAGGGAAGCAGGAGACTTCAAAAAGGGAGCTGCATTCATACCACGAAGTGCTGCCAAATTTACTTTCCAGCAAATTTACTTTCAGTTATTATTTGTATCCATTTCTCCAGTTCTATTTGTACCCCTTTCCTTTATTTCCCTTTCCATTCTACTCATTCCCATTTCCGCTCTTCTGTATTTGTTACTGCACTGTACGATCGAATTGGAACTAAAGACAGAATCCTGCCAACATCTGTGGAGGATCTGCCCAAAGGCCAATTGGCATTATTTACAGGTTTTCATTTTGATCGACTCTTATTTTATCATAATGCAATTTATTATTTATTATTATTACTTATGTTTTGTTTTTCCAAATTCCATGTCTAGCTAAACTTAGGTAATCAATATGTAGTAATAATTCGGATGGGATTTGATAACTCTTGTTTGAAAACTTTCTTTTCACAAAAATAACTTATGGTCTAAGTGTTTAAAAATTGATTTACGAAATAAACTTCGTCGCGAAAGCGAGAACTTGTTTTAAAGTAGTTTTGCCACGAAAGTGGGAAATTAATTAAGATACGAACCAACAAGCGAAAGCTGCGGTAAGGTCAGATAGTAAACACTAGGCATTCGTTTTAATAACAGCGAAAGCACTTTAAAACTAATTAGAACTTAGAGATTTCCAAAAAGTAGTTTTAACCCCGAACGGAACACGAAAGTGTACGTTAGGCCCTTAGGATTATGATTAGCGTCAATAACCATCGTGAGACGAGAGTCTTCAAATCTCCACTTTCTGCTTAAGTAAACTGCGAAAACTATTTCATACACTAGTAACTTATCAAATCCCTGAAGAACATAACTACTACGTATCGATTCGATTAATTAAAATCTAAATAGTAATCTTAGTTTCCCCTCTTAGTGACAATCTTATTCCCTTAAAACATATTCTACCTAGCTAAACATAGTAACTCCCGAGAACACTAGTTCGATTACGAGTCCCTGTAGGATCGATATCTTTTATTACTACGCGATAGACTGTGCACTTGCAGTTAGTTGTATTAGACATAGAAAGTCGCGATCAATATATCTCCAGAAATTGAGGGCATTTGTTGAAAACCACATGGATTGTCTAGAGAGTGGTTTTTAGCCAAATTGTGTGGCCGGATTGTTGTTGATCTGTTGGTGTGGCAAAATAATCTATTATTCTATTTAACCAAATACTTATTTTACTTCTCATTTTTTTTTTTTTTGTAATTCTTTGCTTCGTAATGGTTGAGCACCCTTTGTCCCTATTTTAATATATTCTATTTATTTATTAAAAAAATTACTTAAAATTGTTTACCCACAAAAATGAAACAACATATAAAAAAAATTAAATTTATTATTATTTTTAGTACATTTCCAAGTCCTTAACCCAATCTTTTGTAGATTTGAAGCTCACATCACTTCATTTGCTAGTTGACACATTGAATAAATAAAAAATAATAATTCCAATACATATTTCAACAAACCTATTTCCACAACCTCCACCACCTTTTACCAATTTCTTTATCATCTGACAAAGACAATGGAGTATGATCAATCAATTCATTCCCAAATCTGTTAAACAGCCATAGTAACATCTCCAATGGATCCCACCCTGAATTCATCTTTTATTTCTCTTTATAAAAACAATTTCACAATCTCACGTTTTCACTTTATTATTATTTCATTACACACACACAACAACAACAAAAGAAGTTAAAGACCTTTCACATCCACAAAGAACCTTCTGGACACACTTTCTCACTAAAATATCTTCATCAACATAGAATCTCAACCCTACATCAAAACCACTTCTCTATTTTCAATTAATTAATCATTCAAAACAAAAAACAACACTCTCATATTTTAATAAATAATATTTAAATAAACCCAAAAAAAAACTATATATAAAGTCTAGAATTGTAGTCTCTAGAGTATTCTCTTTTCACTTCAACCTTTCATTCTATGTACCTATTCACAAACATGTAGCCTAACCTAACCTAAACTAAACTAAACTAAACAAAACCCAAGTTGTCATCCAAGTTGTATATTATTAATATTACATATTTTATGTCTATATAATCACATCATAATAATGTTATTGTGATTGTGTTTGTATATCTATGACTTTTCAGCTTCTTCATTTTTTTTAAGGTTGTACGGAATTTGCATCTTGGTTCAATTTGCCGACACAAACGTTAGTTTGATTTGTTTTTTTGGAGAGTTCTAGGTTGTGAAATTTTGGATTTTTTTTTGTTGGAAAAAAATGGCTAATGAAGGGAACAAAAGCAATGATTTTTATGCGGTTTTGGGATTGAATAAAGAATGCACTGATTCAGAGCTAAGGAATGCTTATAAGAAACTTGCAATGGTTAGAATTTAATATAAATTTTTTTTTCTCTTTCTATGGTAACTAATTACTCTGTTTTTTGTTCATCTAAAAATCAAATTTTTTTCATGGTTGGAAGAAATGGCACCCAGATCGTTGTTCAGCTTCAGGAAATGTGAAGTTTGTGGAAGAAGCTAAGAAGAAATTTCAGGCGATTCAAGAGGCCTATTCTGGTAATTTTCCACATGAATTTCATGTGTTTTTTTTTTTTTTTTTTATAATTTAATATTAATTGTTTTCATGACCCATGATTTATTTGTTTATTTTCTTCTCGAAATTGAAGAAAAGTTGAAAATTTTAATTTTACTTGAATATTGGGTCTAAAATGTAAATAGTGTTTTTTTGTGTGACAGTTTTATCTGACTCGAATAAGAGGTTGATGTACGATGTTGGAGTTTACGACAATGATGATGATGAAAATGTAAGTCACTCTCTTATATATTATTTTTCTGAAATATTAATAAATTTTTTTATATAATAATTTAAGAGTCCAAATTTGAAATATTATTGATTCTAACTCACGTCTCTGCAATATGATCTGTTTAGGAGATACATTTTCTTGCAGATCAAGTCAATGTATGTGTCACATAGCACATGGGGCACATTGTTTATATGTTTCAATAAAATGGAATAATTCATTGAATCAAGTTTAGTTAGAGAAAAGGGGGTGAATTTGATTATTGTTTTCAATCATATGAAGGAGTGTTTTAGATCCAATAATTTTGATGTACTAATGTATAAGAAAATGAACTTTGTTTTGCAGGGTATGGGAGATTTTTTGAATGAAATGGTTACAATGATGAGCCAAACTAATTCAAATGTGAGTCCTTTTTAATTTTTTGCAATATTTTATTTTTGTTTGTTTATAATTAGTGGAACTTTAGGTGATAATAAAGCTAGACACAAACCAACAACGTTGTTTTATATATTTTTTTAGTGGATAAAGATAGACAAACATGTCTTCTTTAGCAAATACGGCGAACTGGGCACACCTGGCACACGCCCCTTCGGACGAGCAGGACCGTCCGCCGGGCACAAGCCATCACGCCGCATCCCCTTCGTCGTCCGTCACACCAGACGAGCGAGACTACCCGGGCTCCCTCCGCGGGAGAATAACGTGCTCGGCGCACGTTGTCCATGCGCTTCCCTCCGCGGGAGAATAACGTGCTCGGCGCACGTTCTCCACGTGCTCCCCTCCGCGGGGACACGTCATCGGCCAACCGCCCACCTCCGAAAGAGCAGGTCAAACCCACTTTCCGGAGACCTAGGAGCGGTTGAACTAGGGCGAAGACCACGTCCTGGTCTTCACTACGCCACGTAAGCCCTAACAGTCATTAGGGTTGGGCCTGGTCGTCTGGCCCACCTCGAATGACCGTTGGCCCAGCGCTGGGGTCTCTCTATAAATACCCTCTTCTTCAAGAGGGTCAGGTAACTCTTCTTGCCCCCTTTTCTGTACTATTGCTTCCTCTCTGTCCAACTTCTTACTTGGGCGTCGGAGTGCTTTGCAGGTACACCCCCTCCTCGTTCTTACCTCGGCGAACAGATAACCGTCCGGCGAAGCGTGGCCAGTCCGTGATCCCTCCTGATCAGGTCAGATCAGTGGCGCCGTCTGTGGGAACGGAAACTTCCCCGTTACTCCGAGCAGAAAAACCAAAAGTTTCACCAAACCTCCACGGTTATGGCCAGCCCACGCCGCGACGACACTCCGCTCGATCTCGCGCTCAACACTGCCACCAACGGGAAGCAGGTAGGAACGGCGCGCCTGAATGAAGCCGACGAAAGAGACGGGCAAACCGCCTCGCCATCGTCCGAGGAAAGGCCCCTGCACGCCGACCATCGCCCCCCGAGCCCGCCGGCATTCCACCCTGTTCCCATCCCGGCGGGAGCGGACCCCACGGTAGCCGCCCTCTTTGCAGCCATCAACCAGACGAACCAGCTGCTGTCCCAACAGAACGCTAGAATTGGAGCGTTGGAACGCGGCGGCTCCCCGAGGTACCCCCAGCGGGAAGACCAGAACGGAGGTTCGAGGAGCCCCTCACCTCGACCCAGGAACCGCCGACCGCGGTTGGAGAGACGCCGCCCCCAAGCGACACGGGAACGCACCAGATCCCCGGCAAGACACGGTCGCGGGAGGAACCAGAACGCCGCGGCAACCCCAACCGAGGAAACCCGAGGCGGGAGCACAGGCCGGAGATCGAGGGCCCGAAACCCGGGACACACCGCGACCGGCTCATCCCCCCTGAGATCCCCGGCGCACAGCGACGAGGATGACTACCGCACCCCACTATCCCGGGAGATCATGGCGGCCCCTATACCCCAAGGAATGGAGAAGCCACCGACGCTGTCAACGTACGACGGCACCTCCGACCCGGACGATCATCTGGAAGACATCGAGGCCATGCTCGACTACCGCAATGTCCGGGGAGCTATCAAATGCAGACTCTTCCCGACGACTCTGAGGAAAGGCGCTATGACCTGGTACAAAAGCCTGGAGCCCGAATCAGTTACATCGTGGAGGGTCTTGAAGGACCTATTCTCCAAACACTTCACAGCGTCCCGGCGTCACCCGAAGACGGAAGCAGTCCTCGGGGCGATCATCCAAGGCCCCGACGAACCCCTCCGGAAATACATCGAAAGATTTACTCGGGAAGCCGTACAGGTGACGACTTCCGACGAAATGAAACGCTACTTAATGGAGCAAGGCCTGCGCCATGACTCCAAATTCTACGAGGCCGTGGGCATACACCGGCCCACGTCCCTCCAAGACTTCCTCGACAGGGCCGCCCACTACATCCGGTTCGAGGAAACACAAGCGGCCAACTCCGCCCGCGACACCCGAGACAGAGAAGCCCCCCGCGGGCACCGAGACGACGGAGCTTCGAGCCACCGGCGAGGAGGGGACCGCCGTCGGGATGACCGCCACCGCGAACCCCGCGAACAGCGCGAGTCGCGCGGCCCGGCAGGAAGGTTCACCGAGTACACCGCCTTGGTCGCTTCCCGCGAACGCATACTGGCCGAATGCGCTAAAACCGAGTTTGTGCAGGGAGGTGTCCGTTTTCCACGACCAACGCCGCCCAAACCCAACGTGGACAAGTCAAAGTACTGCCGGTTCCACAGGACCCACGGGCATGTAACGGAAGACTGCATCCATCTCAAAGATGCGATCGAAATCCTAATCAAAGATGGGCACTTAAAGCGATACACCCGGGGAGGTGAACCACCCAGATCGGAGGCCCCGGAGGCAAAGAAAATCGAGGAGCTCCCCTGCCCAGAAGACGGTGAGAGACTCCAGGTCGCGCTGTGCGTCAGCCGCCCCGAGGACTGGTTCGCAAGCAGAGGACTCGGCATCCCCGAAGCACCCAGCTTAGTCGGCGAGCCAATCCGACCAACCAGCCGATGGGAATACTTCCCCAGAGCCATGGTCATCTCTGATGGCGCTACGAGGAGTCTGTCCATAGGATCTGTGAAAAGGAAATTCGACGAACTCATCGCGGGCAACTCCGGCAAGATGAGCACGCTCGACAGATTCCGAGGCCGCTCCAACCCGATCACGTTCTACCTCGAGGAACTACCCGGGGGATCTCCCAATTCCAACATACCCTTGCTCATACGCGCACGTATGGCAAACTTCGACGTCAGGCGCCTCCTCGTCGACGGAGGGAGCTCGGTTGACATAATGTACTCACATTTGTTCACGACTCTCCAGCTCAACGAGTCCAACCTCTCCCCCTACGTAGGCTCCGACCTCCAGGGGTTCAACGGGACGACGACAAGACCCTGGGGATACGTGGAACTGAAAGTCACCTTTGGGGAAGAGGAAACGGCCAGAGACATCAGCATCCGCTTCTTAGTCATCGAATGCCCGTCCCTGTATAACTGCATCCTGGGCAGGACAACGATAGCAGAGCTCACCGCGGTACCCTCCACCGCCCACCTGAAGATGAAATATTACACGAGAAGGGGAGCCGTGGTCACCCTCAACGGCGACATCGAAGCTGCCCGAAGGTGTTTTGAAGCCGCACTGAAAGGCTTCGACTCCATCGCTCCACCGACCAAAAAGAAAGCACCGAGCGCTACGCCAAAGGACAAGCCAACAGAGCTGGTCGGATCAGTCGAGCTCGACAGTCGCTTCACCGACGAGCTCGACAATAAAAAGACTGACGCGGCCAACGAGCATCCAGCGCGCCCCATCCCGGATGGCGATTTCGAGCTCATTCCCCTCGGGGACGACACGACCAGAACCGTAAGGGTAGGCGCAGGACTCCCCGACCTCGCGAAACGACAGCTCCAAGCCTGCCTCCGCGAGAATGCCGACCTCTTCGCCTGGAGCGCCGCGGAAATGCCGGGACTCGACCCTGAGGTCGCCTGCCACCAGCTGTCCATCAGCCCGACCGCAAAGGCCGTGGTGCAACGCCGTCGCCGCCAGTCTCCAGAAAAATCGGCAGCAGCCGAACAAGCTGTAAAAGACCTCTTAGAGGCAAATTTTATTTCGGAAGCCCGGTATTCCACCTGGCTGTCCAACGTTGTACTTGTTAAAAAGAATAATGGAAAATGGCGCATGTGTGTTGACTACACTGACCTCAACCGGGCATGTCCTAAGGACGCCTACCCCCTCCCCAACATCGACAAGCTCGTCGACAACTCGGCGGGCTTCAAACTCTTGTCCTTCATGGACGCATACTCGGGATACAATCAGATCCCGATGGCCGAACACGACAAACAGGCCACGGCCTTCATGACAGCATCGGGCAATTACTATTACAACGTAATGCCTTTCGGCCTCAAAAACGCCGGGGCCACGTACCAACGGATGATGAACCGCGTCTTCCACAAGGAGATCGGGGACATGCTCGAAGTCTATATGGACGACATGATCGTCAAATCCGGCGCGGAAGACGACCATGCGGCACATCTCCAGAAGGTCTTCAAGACCGCGAGATCATGTCGCATGCGCTTTAACCCGGAGAAATGCACTTTCGGCGTCTGCGCCGGTAAATTCCTCGGCTACTACTTGACCGAACGGGGGATCGAAGCCAACCCGGACAAGTGCCACGCCTTCTCCAATATAACCACGCCGACCACGAAGCGTGCCATCCAGTCCCTCAACGGCGTACTAGCCTCCCTCTCACGATTCATCGCGAGATCGGCCCAACACGCCCTCCCGTTCTTCAAACTGCTCAGGAAGGAGACCAAGTTCGAATGGACGGACGAATGTGAGAGAGCCCTTCGCCACCTCAAACGCGTCCTCTCCGAACCACCAGTACTGACGCGCCCCGCGACGGGCGAAACCCTGTACTTATATCTGGCCGTCTCTAACGAAGCCGTCAGCGCCGTCCTCGTGAGCGAAGCCGGGGAAGGACAAAAGCCCATTTATTTTACTAGTAAAGCCCTCCACGGCCCGGAGGCCCGATACCAGCTGATCGAGAAAGTCGCCCTGGCCCTCGTTACAGCGGCACGCCGACTCCGGCATTATTTTCTAGCACACACCATCGTGCTCCGCACCGACCAACCACTCCGCCAGCTACTCGGCCGCCCAGACATGGCTGGGCGCATGCTGAAATGGTCGCTAGAGCTCTCCGAGTTCGACATCACATACGAGAGCCGGCACGCCATCAAGGCTCAAGCGTTGGCTGACTTCGTAGCCGAGATGACCACGCCCCCCGACCCGCCCACCAGGAACCACCTCTGGACCATCTTTGTGGACGGCTCCTCCAACTCTACGGGGAGCGGCGCCGGCATCGTCCTCGACAACGACGAGGGTACGGTCATCGAAGTCTCCCTCACGCTAGCTTTCCCAACGACCAACAACCAAGCCGAATACGAAGCATTTCTCGCCGGCCTTCGCCTAGCATCCGACCTGGGAGCCAGGGACATCCGAATCTACACGGATTCCCAGCTGGTCGCTTCGCAAGTCCGAGGTGAATACCAAGCAAAAAACGACACCCTCGCCGGATACCTCGCGCTCATCAGTGACAAACTAAGAGGGTTCGACTCAGCAGAAATTCAACACGTTCCTCGGGAGCAGAACACCCGCGCCGACATCCTCTCCAAACTAGCAAGCACCAAGAAACGAGGCGGTCACAAATCGGTCATTCAAGAAATCTTGTCCCAACCAAGTACCAGCCCGACCACCACACCCCTCGACATCAACGCCATTGGAGACGCGGACTGCTGGATGACCCCCCTCCACACCTATCTCAGCACCGGCCGTCTGCCGACCAGCTCTAGCGAGGCCAACGCAACGAAACGACGGGCCTGCTCGTACGTCCTCCTCGAGGGACGACTGTACCGCCGAGGCTTCGCAATCCCACTCCTCAAATGCATAGACAAATCCCAGAGTACGGCCGTTCTAGAAGAAATCCACGAAGGTATCAACGCGCAGCACCTCGGGGGCAGATCCCTAGCGCGCAAGGCCCTACGCGCGGGCTACTACTGGCCGTCAATGCAGTCCGACGCGAAAGAACATGTCAAACGGTGCGATAAGTGTCAACGACACGGAGACATGCACCTGGCCCCGCCAACCGACCTCACATCCCTCTCATCTCCGTGGCCATTCGCCTGGTGGGGGCTGGATATCCTCGGACCCTTCCCCCTCGGTTCATACCAGAACAAGTACCTCATCGTGGGAGTCGACTACTTCACCAAGTGGGTCGAGGCTGAAGCTCTGGCCAAAATCACCGCCCACAACATTCTCCGATTCTACAAACGCAACATCCTCGCCAGGTTCGGGGTACCACTCGCCATCGTCACCGACAACGGTACACAATTTACAGACAAAAACTTCCGCGACTTCGTCACCAACCTCGGGACCAAACATCACTTCGCCTCGGTCGAACACCCTCAGACGAACGGCCAGGCGGAGTCGGCAAACAGAGTTATACTCAGAGGACTCAGACGACGCCTCGGAGACGCCAAACGAGCATGGGTCGAAGAACTCCACAGCGTCCTCTGGGCATACCGTACTACTCCTCACTCAACTACAGGGGAGACCCCATTTCGCCTCACGTACGGAACCGAGGCCGTAATACCGGTCGAAATCCGCGAACCGTCCAGACGAACGGAAGCTCCCCTAGACACCGACGACAACGACGGCTCCCTCCGAGAAGAGCTCGACCTCGTCGAAGAAATCCGCGCAGGAGCAGCCCTCCGGGAAGCCCGGCTGAAGCAACAAGTAGCACTTCGCCATAACCACAAAGTCATAAAACGCGATTTTCAAACTGGAGACTTAGTTCTACGCAGAAATCAAAAGGACTCCCACGAGGGCAAACTGGCGGCGAACTGGGAAGGCCCATACCGAGTCCGGGACAAAACGGAACACGGGGCCTATTACCTCGAAAACCTGCACGGTGAACAACTAGCTCGACCATGGAACGCCGCGAAGCTTAAGCGGTACTACAGTTAACACATTGCCCGCGACGACCAATCGTCCCGGCCACTGGGGGGGCGACATGGTACCACCGCACACCCCCGCGTCCACCAACGACCAAAGAAAGCAAGCCCTGCCTCTCGTGTGCGCGGGCAGAAGGCCTTGCTCGGCAGGGAATACCTCGACCGAGGCCCCTCGCCGCCGTACCAAAACAGGCAGGACACCCAGCTCGCGATGGGCCGTCCACGCCCCGGGGAAAACTACCCCCGAAAAGGCCCGGCTACATCCCCGGCCAAACCGGCCAGTCCCCTACACTACCGGCAACAAATTGTCGAGCTAAACACACCGAGCGAACACTTAGAAAATCTACAAGAAATGTCATACACATCAAAGGCATTCGAACAAATACGAAAAACGAGCATAAAACAACATGCAAACAACGAGCGCACACTTAGAAAATCCATGATAAATATATTTAACAAAAGCGGGCACCAGCCCAGTAGTCAATAGTACAAAAACGAGCACGCAGGCCCAAAGCAAAAGATAAACACCGGCACGCAGGCCACAAAACAACGAGCACGCAGGCCCGGCAACCTACACTTCCTCATCAGCTCGGTCAGCAGCCACGATTTCCTCGTCGGGGATAACGAAATAAGGATCGATCACCCTTCCATCAACGATCTCGTGGTACGGCCCTATCCCGTCCACGACCAGCTCGACACCAGGGTTGGCGACCTGAATCTGCTCGACCGCATTCTTGAACCCGACCTCAACGGCTTCCAGACAATCGCTCTCCAACACCCGGATACGGGCGATCAAGTCAGCACGGGTGATTAAACGCCGATCCCCCTCAGTCTCGTCCTCGGCCGGACGAACAGCGCTGTCCAGAACCTCAGTACGAACCTTCAGCGCCTGCACCTCGGCCGTCGCCGTCCCCAGCTCCTCTTCCAGCGAACTCACCTTCCCCTCAGCACCCTCTGCTCGTTTCCGCTCCTCAGCAACGTCCTTCTGGCTCTTCTCCAACTCCTCGGTGAGCTTGGCCAACCGCGACTGCGTAAAGGTGAGATCCCCTTGCAGTTTGGACAGCTCAGCAGCAGAGCAGCCCTCCTCGTTCAGCACGAGAGCCGTCGTAAACGTCCGCATCATCGCGGCCAAGTCCTCAGCCAGGACACGCCGACGGGCCTCCCGATCAGCCAGGCGAACAGCCTTCACCTCCCCGGCGGAAACGGTGGGGGAACGGGCACCATGAAAATACCCCGGGTGCTGGTGGCAGGGAGGGACGACATAACCTTCCTCGACGGCGCCGACCGTCAGATCCACCACCCGAGGCTCCTCGGACCTCTGCCTCTTCGACACTCCTTGGGACACAGGGGATTGGCTCTCTTGAGGCGACGAGGACGAAGTTTGGCCCCCCTGCGTCGCGACCTCCTGACTGACCAGCTGACTCACCCTCGTCCTCGGGACCCCGGCACTCCTGGCAGCACGCAACTGCTTCACCCGCTCGTCGACAGTAGAC
The DNA here is from genome assembly GCA_963859935.3 of Lathyrus sativus. Taxonomy (NCBI): domain Eukaryota; kingdom Viridiplantae; phylum Streptophyta; class Magnoliopsida; order Fabales; family Fabaceae; genus Lathyrus; species Lathyrus sativus. The sequence continues at coordinate 22,252,664 of OZ012738.1, read as the reverse complement.
ATGTTCGCTGCAAAAACAAAGAAATAGGTTAGCGACGATCAAAAACCCCGACAACGAGGGAAAACGAAACATCCCTACCTAGATAATCTAGAGCGGCCGCCCCGGTCGCACAGCCGAGCAAAGTCTTAGTATTTATCAAACGCTTTTTAGTGCGTACGTTCCCCTGGGCATCGAGGATGTACCGACCGTCGGGCGTCACCAGCTTCGACGGGGGAAGTGACCGCACAAAGGCAATTATTTTCAGATAAGCGGCCATGTCCTTCTCCTCGAGGGTTCCCGCCCGGACGATATACCTATCCGTCCCTCGACTGAAATGCTCCGAGGTCCACAGCAGATGTATCTTGGGAAGCCACGCTCGGAACCACTGGCCATCTACCGTGCGCTCGCCCTCGTCAAAGAGAGTGTCCGAGCCGTGCTGCGTGATCGGCTTGACGAGGTAGAACCGACCCTTGAAGTCTTTGACAGAATCACTGTACGCTTTAAAAATTTTGGTCGATTGTTTGAAAGAGACCCATCCGTGACGACCTCGCACCGTCTGCCGCTGCAAATGAAAGATGCGAAAGAACAACGGCACCGTCGGCTCCACCGAGAGGTAGAAACACACCACCTCGAAAGCCCGGATGAAAGCCAGAGCGTTCGGGTGCAGCTGAGACGGGGCAAGACGCAGCCAGTCAAATATCCCCAGATGGAAGGCAGAGAACGGCAACCGGAGCCGAGCTTCTTTAAAATAAAATTCATACATCGGGAACATCTTCCGCCCATAGCGCGAACAGATCCGATGGTGCGCTTTCGGGCGATACACCTGCCAGTGTTGCGTTTCTCCTAGCGGCGTGTCCTCGACCGTGGCGTACACGTCGGACGGGTCGACCACAAAACAAGAAGGGATGGTAAGTGGCTCCTCGGCCGCCCACTCCTCGGGCAAGGAGACGCGCCCGTCGTCATACTCCGGGACCTCGGGTTCATCATCTTCAACCATTATCCCCGGCACCAGAGCCGACATCTACACCTGAAAGCAGAGGACCTCGGTGAATTCGATAGCCAGGATCAAATCCACCCTTCCACCGCAAGTCAAGTGAAAGGGCGACAAAGGCCGAGGGGCGGCGGGCAGACATTCGCTCCCCGCCTACCCTCCTCGGGGATCGAAGAACGACCCCTCAGCCCTTCGGGGCGGCCGTCGGAGAAGATACTTCTCCCCGGGGCAGTCATCAGAGAAAGCCCCCGTCCTCGGGGCATTCATCGAAGAAAAACCCCCGTCCTCGGGGCATTCATCAGAAAAAGCCCCCGTCCTCGGGGCATTCATCGGAGAAAAGCCCCCGTCCTCGGGGCATTCATCAGAAAAAGCTCCTGTCCCCGGGGCATTCATCGGAACTAGCCTACCGTCCCCGGGACATTCATCGGAAAACTCGCCAGACGCGGCGGAACTCGCATCCCTCCTCGGGGCGCTCATCGCGCCCCGACCACACGTCCCAGTCAGACGACGAAAATAAAAGAGAGGGAGAAGAGGAACTCACTTGTAACGGCGGCGGACGGAAGAAAAAGCGAATGGCACGGCGTTGATCGGCGGCGAACGGCGGACGGGCAGAGACGACGAAAGATCAACAGGGAGAAAAATAGCAGAATGAGCGGGGACCGCCATATTTATAACCCGGCGCGAGGCTCGAAGCGACCCTAGGCTCATTAATGACATAGGTTAGCCGCCCCTACGACCGCTCAACGCAAGACACGTGGAAGCAGCCTGACAGTCGCGTCTCTCCATCTGCCTCCTCCCCGTTCTACCGACGACCGGAGCCCTTCGCACGAGTCCCCCGCTCCAGACATGACGACCTTAAGTCCTCGCTCTTCCCCAGAGCTTCGACTTGGGGGGCTCCTGTTCCGGTGTGGGCCTCACCTCGGCAGGCCCAATACCAAATACGGCCCAACAGGCGAACTGGGCACACCTGGCACACGCCCCTTCGGACGAGCAGGACCGTCCGCCGGGCACAAGCCATCACGCCGCATCCCCTTCGTCGTCCGTCACACCAGACGAGCGAGACTACCCGGGCTCCCTCCGCGGGAGAATAACGTGCTCGGCGCACGTTGTCCATGCGCTTCCCTCCGCGGGAGAATAACGTGCTCGGCGCACGTTCTCCACGTGCTCCCCTCCGCGGGGACACGTCATCGGCCAACCGCCCACCTCCGAAAGAGCAGGTCAAACCCACTTTCCGGAGACCTAGGAGCGGTTGAACTAGGGCGAAGACCACGTCCTGGTCTTCACTACGCCACGTAAGCCCTAACAGTCATTAGGGTTGGGCCTGGTCGTCTGGCCCACCTCGAATGACCGTTGGCCCAGCGCTGGGGTCTCTCTATAAATACCCTCTTCTTCAAGAGGGTCAGGTAACTCTTCTTGCCCCCTTTTCTGTACTATTGCTTCCTCTCTGTCCAACTTCTTACTTGGGCGTCGGAGTGCTTTGCAGGTACACCCCCTCCTCGTTCTTACCTCGGCGAACAGATAACCGTCCGGCGAAGCGTGGCCAGTCCGTGATCCCTCCTGATCAGGTCAGATCAGTTTATAATTAGTGGAACTTTAGGTGATAATAAAGCTAGACACAAACCAACAACGTTGTTTTATATATTTTTTTAGTGGATAAAGATAGACAAACATGTCTTCTTTAGCCAAATACTATGTAGTTGATTCTTTTCACCTTTTGAGATTGGGTCCTTATATTGTTTGTTTTTTTGTTTGCCCAATTAATATATGACTTGAAAATATCAAACTTGATTTGAAAATCTTGGGCCCATGTGAGTTAATGGTTCAAGATATGTTCGCGTATAATAATGCACGTGCATGTCTGTTTTTAAGGGTGTGCAAGACTGACTACATGTTACAGCACATGATTTAAATTTTGTCATGATTAAATGATGACTAAATAGAGTCGCGGCTTGATAAGATCTCTATTTATTTTGTCAGAGTTGAACTGTGTTTAATCTACATGGGACCTTTAATAACTTAATTTATGTGATATAGGAAAATGGAGAGGAAAGCTTTGAGGAGTTGCAGCAGTTGTTTAGTGATATGTTTCAAGCAGATATTGGATTAGATGGAAGCAATTCTATGAAAGCTTCCACTTCATCTACTTTCATGACTTATAATGAAAGTTCGAATTCTAATAAACGCAATTCCAACCAGATGAATTATGGAATGGCAGGCAATTCCAACCAGATGAATTATGGAATGGCGGGGGATTCGTCTATCTTCGATGCTAATTATCAGAACTTCTGTTTTGGGGTCAGTTATATTCTAACATTATTTCTAGTTTTTTGAATTCATTTAGTACATTACATCCATGGCATTTATGATGATCATGTGTTGCATGTATTTTGAGGGATTGTTGATTGTGGGGTATTTTCCTTGTTTGTTCTTTGTTGGATAAAATAAAAAATTACTATGAAAATAAAAAGGGTAGGTTTAACTTTTAGTTGTGTTGTGGGGTTTACTTTGAAGTGGATAAGATTTTTGAGGTTGTGGGAATGATCTATAGATTTGGAGTTTGGATCATGTGTCATAAGTGTTGGGTTATGTGGGAACTCTATGGGCCATCATATATTGAATTTTGAACAATACAACAATGATTTCAACATTAGATCTTAAAACATAGTTTAAGGCATGATTTGTACATTAGATCTTAAAACATAGTTTAAGGCGGATTCTCTCACTTATATATTCCATAGTAACGTATATCTATACTGGTACAACGATTACATAATTGTTGGTTGGATTCAAGTGATAAATTCAACTGTACTTGGATCTAACAACTTTTGTCGAGTGGTTGTATTCGGGTGATAGATTCATATGTACTTGGATCTAACAATGTTTGTCTCGTTGTAGAAGGTTTGCTTAAAGCACAATTTTAGAGGGTTTGCTTAAAGCACGATTTTTTTATGGTTCGTAATCTTTTAATTAGAGGTATCTTTTCTTTTGTTCTTGTAATCAAGGTCAATTTTGTAAATTATCATTACCAATGAATGGGATGCAAAACAATGGAGTATGTGTGAAGTGTATTAAAATGGTAAGTGATTCTCCCTAGCTAATCATCTCCTTACAAAAATGTCATGCATGTCAAACTCTTTGGCTTGTCAAGTGCTTTTATAAAACCTTAATTATCATCTCCATTTAGGGAGAGATCTAGGTACAACACATTTGGCGCATTTGACCTACTAAAATTTCTCTTTTACCGATACGATTTTTATTTCCACATTATGAAATTTACGCATCTCCATATTATGAAATTTCTAAACTTGTCATATAGTATACACTACATGATATATTTCACGTATTAAACTAATAGTCTGGTCGACTATATTTTGTTTAATATTGATTCAATATTTTGTTTATTCTTTATGTGAAGACAGGTGAAACGCCGTCAAAGAGATGTGGCGGAGAAGGAAAAAGGGGGAATTCGAGAAGGCGGAGGTAGCAATAGACAAAGAAAAGACAGAAAACAAAACATCTCATATGGTCATGATGTTTCATCTAATGACAATCATGGAATTTCTGCAAACTAGTGTACAACCTTAGTATTTTGGTCTTGAGACTTTCACAATCTTGACTTGCTACAACTAAAAAGATTAAGGAGCAAGAACATATAGTTTATGTTAGTACTATGAAGTCCTAGGGAGGGAGATCACAAATGACACCCTTTAAGCCAGCCGTTGGACACTTATGCTAAGAGTTTGAGTTGAAATTTAATTTACAAGTCATTTTGGTATTTTTCATTTATGCATATTTGTACCATTTCATTTCAAGATATTTAAATCAAAAGTGTAATTTGTTTGGCATTTGTTACATTATGATACAAATCTTAATGTCATGTTTTGCCTTGAAATTAATCTTCTCTTGTTTGTAAAAATAAAAATAGATTTTTCTTTAAAATAATAAAAGTATAAATGAAAAAAAACTACAAGCTCAAATGCTATTTAAAGTAGTTTTTGAGTTTGTAGTTTTTAGCCTTTCAATTTTTTTTTCCATTTATATCTTTATTATAAATGTCAAGTAGAGCTTTTTTTGTGAACATAAGTTGTAAGGCTAAAAATTAAAAAGCTAAAAGTTTTTTTTTAGGTGTTATAAAACAGAATCTATAGTTATGAGAAAGATTAATTTCGTGTAATTATAAAAATGCTATTAGTCTCCAGGTCTTATTTGTTAATTTTAATTTTCGCTTTAATCCCTTAATAAAAAATATTACAGTTTAGTTTCGTAATATTAGTTTCGTTAGTTATATTGGTCCCTGGCGTTAGTTTAGATGAGAAAACGTTAGTATCTGTCAACGTGGCGTGTCAACTGCGTAATGATTAACAAAAGAATAACAAAAATCATTATTTAAGGGCATCAATTGTATCAAACATGTATATTATTTCTTTCTTGAGCTTCAAACGTGATTCTAAAAACTTATTTATGTGCATTAGATTTAAGTTGTGTTAAAAGCAAGGTTGTGTTGTCTGCGTTTATCTTGTCTGCGTTAAAAGCAAGGTTGTGTTGAACTTTCATTTCATCTTGTATCCGTTTCTAGGGTTTTAAACTTTATCTTGCAATGTGGTCATCTAACAGCTTGAGAAATTTTTGAGAATGGGCTTCGAATAGAAACTTATGATTGGGGTAGACGTGAGCATTGGGGGCAGGGGCATTCCTTGAAGTGGAACCACGAACAACTCTTGCTCTTTTGGATGGTGTCATGATACCTACAAAAAATTAATACAGACAGTGAAAAAGAAGAAATTTTCCAAAGAATGTATCAGAGAGTAAGGAAAGAAGAAAAAAGTTGTGAGGGAAAAGGAATGAACAACAACCTTTTTATAGTCTTCGCGACTGTTGCTCACGTGCGCATTATAAATGCATCCAACGTGTGATGGAATTGTTATGTCCAACGTCTCTTTATAACAGTCATATTGCGCGTTGTCATACCCCAAATTCTGCCCCCTATATTGCATCATCATTCTAGGTTCATCAAGCATGTGTTATATAACCTTAACCTTTTTTCAAATTGATCTTTGTCAAGATGCAGATGAATTAGGCTTTTACATTGTCAAAATCAAGGATCTTGTGGATTGATCAGTCAAGGTTTTGGATTGATCTTCTACAAATCAAGTCTTCACGTAATCAAGAGACTCACATCTTGCCAAGAACAAATATTATTGGAGGTTGTTACCAAAAGAATAGGAGCAGTGCAGTACAGCACCCTGATTAGGGTTTTTAGTGAAAAAAGTCAATTGAAGTTTGACTTTTGGCTTAGATGGTTTTCCAAAGTTTGAATCGTGATCCATGGCAATCCTATGACTTATATAAGTCTTCCCATGAAGTTTTAAAGGCTCAAAGAACCCAAAACACTGAGGATCGATCCTGAAGATTTCAACCGTTCGGTTCGTTTGTCTGGAAAGTCAACTCTTTGACTTTTAGGGTTTTGACCCCAAATTGAAGCAAGAAAGTCTTTCAACATTATTTTGTGCCTAACTAGTATGTTTTGTGGAGATTCAATAAAAAATTGATGGATAACTTACAAATCAAGAAACTAGGGATCATGAAAAACCCTAATTTTAGGCCAATTTGAAATGATGATAATTTCCTAACCATACATCCAAACAGAGTGGTCCAAAGCTTGATTGAAATCTCTTGAGGAGCCTTACAAAAGTTTCCTATGGGGTTGAGGTCCAAAGATACATAGATTTTGAGTTATAAGCTCATTAAGTTGTGAAGAATTTCAACACTTAAAAAATTTCCATGTTTCTTGGCTTGTAAGTCAACTTTTGCAACAACCTTCAAGAATTTTTTTGACATAGTTTCCTTTGGAATTTGAACTTGTGTAAAACATGAATGTTGTAGATCATGTTTTGGGATTTTTTTTAAAAAGTACAAGAGCATTTTCTCAACCTTTGTGGTTAGGGAGAATCGAAGAAGGCAAGTTGAGCATTTTCCATGTCATGAAACCAAGTTCAGCATTGACATTTTCTTGAATAAACTCTTCAAACCTATTCTAATCCTTTGCTTAAATCATTATTTAATTCTTATGGACCTAATTGAGGAGGTTAGAGTGCATAGCCACGAGCAAAACTCAGATTTTGGATTAAATTGATTTGTTTAATACAAGTGGATGCAAGTGGCATGAGAGAGAAACATTTTCTTGCAAGTTCTGTCACATCTCAGCAACCACATCAGCTTCTCCCCCCCTTTCACTTCAATACCACTATTTGCAGGTAATAGGTGATGATCAAACTCATAGAGAGGTGGCTAAATTTCAGAAGAAAAATATCAAGTTAATCTTGCACATTTTGCTTCCAAAAAGGGCAAAGTTGGCAAGATGAGTCACCCATACCACTTGATTTCCAAGCTTTCCTATAAATAGAGAATTTTCCTCACATCCAAACTACACCATATTTAGCTAGAAACCAAGCTAAATCTCTCCCATTCCACAGATCACAACCTTCTTGCAAGCATTGAAGTTAACTTCCTCGTGAAGCAAAACCTGTTTTGCACAAACCCTGTCAAAACCTCATACACTCATCAAAAACCTTTACCAACACTTCAAACACATCACATATGATTTATTTAAGGTGTTCAAACACTCACTTCCACCAGAAAAATTCTCACTCAAAAAGTCAAACCTCAATCCAAGAAAACTTTGACTTTCTGCATTTTCAAAGCCAATGCTTCATTCTGACCATTTCTAAACCCTCAAGTACTTCAAACACCTTACATAAACCATACCTAAACTGTTCCAAGACATGTTTTCCACTTGTAACTTCATTTCCTTGAAGTTCCACATTGACCACTTTGCCATTTTGTAAGAGGAATGGAAGATTCTGCTCCAATTGCTTCCACTTGATTCCAAGCATCCAAAGAGGTTCCTAGAGGTACATTGAAGCTGTTCAAACCAATAAATCACTTTTGGAGGCAACTCTCTTAAAAATCCCAAGTTTGGCTTCAAGAGGTAAGCCCCCATAAACTTGAACTTTGTAATCATGATATGCTTTGATGTGTAATGACTGTACACATGTTTGACATGATGTTTGTGATATGTATGAACCATTTATTGCTACTTATCATGTTTGAATAAGGTTGTGGCATTGAAAATGCAAAGTTGATTCCTTTTTTATGTTGCTATCGAGTTTTAAATTAGAGACACTTTCAGCAAAAACCAATGATACCATCATGATCCTTGTGAAATAATGAGTAAGTTTGGTCTTTGAATCATTGTAATTCATGAAGAATTGAATGAGATATGATCCCTCTTGCTTCTGGTCCAACTTGAGGTTATGACCAGCCATGATGCGCATTTGGGAAGGCCTCAGGTCACGTTTTTCCTTATTTATTTATGAATGGGGGTGATACATAAATGTATCACCACCCCAATGGTTTACCATGCGCTTTCATGTATCTTTGCCTTGCCCGTCCTAGGTTCGATCCTGCGGATCAACCTTTTTATTGCATTTTATGATTTTTTGAAGATTCACTATGTATTGTGCTCGTTTCACTCTTACTTCACATGCACGTGTTAGCTGAGATGGTTAGGTTTTGACTAGTGAACCCTAGGGAGTGGGTTCAAACCCTATAGAGAGCACTTCTCATATTTTTTGTCACTAATTTTCATAATTTTCTTTGTAAATTGATCTATGTATAACTTCTTTGATTTTTATCATTTTTATGCCATTATTTTTGCATAATGCTCTTTGATATGTCTAGTTTCAATATGTGAAGAAAGAATTCAAAAATTTTTATTTTTGAAACACTTTGATTCACTTGAAAGACATGACCTTTTTTAGGGCTTTTACTTGTTTTCATGAGTTTCCTTGACTTAATATTTGATTTCTCTTGCATGTTTGACTTGTATGAATCATTTTTGAATGTTTAACATGTTTGTGTGTTTGAAAACATTTGGTTCTTTTCTTTACCATGCTTATTCATGCCCTTTGTAAATGTATGAACATGAAAATCATGCCTTGAATCTTTTTGTTGAGTTGTGCATGATTCTTGATGTTGTAACCTCTTGATCATGTTCCCTTAACCTCATATTACTTGTCTATGTGTCTTGTTAGAACCATAGCATGATTAGGGTTTGACTCCTACCTTTGTAAAATGCATGAATATGAATATATGACTTGATACTTCTCTGTGAATCCTTGTGTGTTTCTTGATGTTGTAACCTCTTGAGCATGAACCCTATCTTGCTTGTTTATGTGTCTTGTTAGAACCATAACATGTTTAGGTTTCATTCTTACCTTGGTTGTTACCATGAATCTTGTACATCTTGAATTCATGCTTGAACTGTTGTCACTCTTCTTGCTTATCCATGATTGATTGTCATCAATATATCCTGAAAATAATTGAATTTTGTTACATTTATCTTTGTTTGATTCATATGCCAAGTTGTAACTTGTATGAATGAGTTTTGTTTATTTAGCATTGATGAACTTGTTGTTGTCACACATGTTTCATGTTTGCTTTTGTTAGTAGTTACCTTCATAATCTTTGAATTTTGCCATGATAAGTAATGTCTTGACTTATGCTTGATGCTTGAAATGTTAGGTCTTGTAAAAACCCTTATCACCATCCCCTTTTAGATGTTGTAACATCTTTGTTTACCTTTGGTTGTAACCATTTGGTTTGATTCTATCCTTATTATGCTTCCCCCATGTTGTTACATGTTTGTCCTAAATCTTTCTTGGTTGTTACCATGATCTTTATAGCTTTATCATGTTTGAATGAATGCTTATGCATGTTTTAATTTTGTTAAGTTCCCCCAAGTGATGTAGCTTATTAGCTCTCATCCAGTTGCCTTGTTATTCCCTTATTTCAAAGGAAAGTTTCTTTATGAACTTCACAGTCATAGATAGCTCATCACCCTCCCCCTTGACTTGGTTAGGTCATTAGGTCCTTTAACTTAGTTAAGTTAGAACCTATATCCATTATACTTTGTTTTAAGTCTAAAGAGCTACCCCTTGTTAGGAATATCCTTCAATTAGAACTTTAAGATAGTGTTAAACTTAGACATGAAGAGTTTTTCCAAACTCTACACAAACATTGTCATGTTTTCTCCCCTTTGGAATCTTGACCACGATCAAGTATTCCTCATACTTAGTGAGGAGAACTACGGTTGCTCTGATTCCATCCTAGTCAGGATACGTAGGTATAAGATGTGATACCTTTGCGAGTAAACTTAGAACAACCCTTAGGTATTTACCTAGAGCTTTACTTTAACCTTGATCCAATAACCTTAGTAAACAAGTTAGATAGCTTAGCATACATACACACAAAAGGTTTCTGTAGAGTACTATAAATGTCTAGGATGTGAAATACCTACCTTAGGCATAACCAACCCCCGATCCCCAAATCTTTAGCATTGTTGTTACATTGCGCAAATCTTCTTTTCATTCTTTAACCTTTCCTTTGGATAAATCAAAGCTCGATGGTGGATTTTAACGAATCAAAGATTCAAGTTAATCAATAGCTTGATATTTGATTCTCACTGCAACACACACATTATGGTTTTATCGTGCACGCGATGATAACGTTTCAAGAGTTCTTCAACGGCTCTATCACGCACACGATTTACATCACGTGCGCGATGCCTGTATTTTTTTTCTTTATTTTCCTTTTCCTTTTTTTGTTGCCTTTTCTCTTCTTGACTTTTTTGGTTTCGCCTTTCACTCTGTTATCTTTGCCACAATGATAAAATTCAAAATGACATGTTAACGAAAAACAAATAATATAACTTATGATTAAAATAACAAACTAATTTCTTACCGATGGGTTGCCTCCCATCAAGCGCTTCTTTAGCGTCATTAGATTGACGGTTTGTGCCAAAGGCACGTCAGACGCAAGGGATACCCTCACTCTGGTCACTTCGCTTCTTCTTTGTCCCGTGTCTAATTTGTTACCTCTTTCCTCTAGATGATATCAAGTATCCAAATTATCTACATATGATGTCCACTCATATACTTTGAAAAGATCTTTCTTTTTATTGAACTTCAATATGAGTTCACCAATTTATACATCAATCTTTGCTTTCCCAGTTGCCAAGAATAGGCGTCCTAGAATTACTGAGCCCTCTGACCTTGATTTCATGTCCAATACCATAAAACCTGTAGGAAATGTTAAACCATCTACATGCACTAACATATCTTGTATAACACCAACTGGTTGGGTAACAAACAAGTCGGCTTAAGCAAGTGTGGTATTGGTCGGTATAATATCCCCTAATTCGTATTTCTTGACCTTATCAAGTGGGATCACATTTATGCTCGACCCTAAATCACATAAGGCATGTGGAATTTCCATTCCACCAATTTTATAATATATAGAGAACTTATCTTGATCCTTAAGCTTCAGTGGCAATGGTTTAGGCATGGGATTGTCATCTCTTTCTGTCATGTTGGCTTGCACCTGCTCCACCTTTTGCTTAGTACCCTTTAATATTTCCTTCATAAGTTTTGCAAACATAGGTATTAGATCTAAAATCTCATGGAAAGAAACACTTATGTGCAGTGTATGAAGCATCTCCTTAAACTTGGCAAACATTTCTGCCTCCTTTTCACGTAGAGTTTTTTTCTTGAGTATCGGATAAGCCGCCTTAATGTAATCAGGCAGTGGAGGATTTTAATCATTTTGGATTTGCTTCTTCTTCCTTCTCCACAAAGAGTTTTTGTCTTTTAACTGATCAATGGTGACTCCTCTTTCTTCTTAGTCACTCTGGTGCTTATTCACCTTTTCCATTGGCTCATCTTCCACTATTTCACCTATTCTTTTAGCAGCACTTACCTCATACCCTGCACCCACATCCTTGAATGAATCATTCATAGGATCATTCAAAAGTTTCACACTGAGCCATCCATTTGGGCTTGATAGAGCTATCACTTGTTGCATTAATTGGCCAATCTAAGTCTCCAAATTCTTGAGGGATGCCTCTTGGTTTCTACTCATGGTGCCATGATCTCTTTTTGCATATTCCAAGCTAAGTTGAGTGGATTTCATGAACTTTTCAAAAGTTTCTTCCAACTATGAATGCTTTCTTTGGTAATTAGGAGCTTGTTGATTTTGTTACACCACTTTGATTTTGATTATTGCCCTAACGAAAGTTTGGATGATCTCTCCATCCCGGATTGTAGGTGTTAGAATAAGGGTTGTTCTTTTGAAAATTAGCAAATTGAGCTTCTTCACTTAGACCTTAGGATGAACACCTTCCGTTCTCATGTCCTCCGCCACAAAAATCACACCTAAGTGCTTGTACTTGGCTCACGTTAGCGTTATTCAAGCAGCTTGCAGCTAGTTGCTAATTCAATAATTCAATTTGAGCTAATAAAGATGTTTGAGTATTAACAGTTAATATACCTTTAGGTGTACCTACCGTCTCAACCTTTATTGATCTTTTATTCTTGGCACGGTACTCATTCATTCACATCTTCTCAATTAGGTCCTTGACTTGTGGCTTGGTCAATTATCTAATTGTGCTTCCCGCGAAAGCATATAGGAACATGCGTGTTTAACTCTTTAAGCCCTTGATGAAACTTTGCATCTGCTCCATATTTTTCAGATTATGGTTGGGGCACCTACGTAGCAATAGTTTGAATCTCTCCCATGAGTCATATAGGGTATTTGCATCTTGTTGCTCAAAATTCAAAATCTCAATCATTTGTTCAGTAAACTCGGTGGTGGTAAAAACTATTTCCAAGAAATTTTCCTCCAGCTCCTTCTATGTTCGAATAGTTCCATTTGGAATGCATAGTTACCAATCTTTTGCCCTTCCAATAAGCAAGAAACCAAACAATCGCAACTTCACTTGATCTTCTGTGACATTATCTGGCTTGCACATCGAAGAAATTTCATAGAAGTGTGCAAGATGAGCCCACAGATCTCTGATAGCGTTCCTGCCGATTTGATTGTCTTTTAGACCTGAAAGCACAAAATTTTTAATGTCGAAACTAACAGGGTCCGCCGATACAAACCCTGTAAAAAATTGATTGTCGTTGGTCTGTTTATAGTAATCTCTCATAGTTTGGAGTTGTGAAGTAGATGTTATTCTCATCTTCCGAATACGAATAAAGTGTTGGTGGATCTACTTCGGGTTGGTATCCGTCATCCAGAATTGCTTCTTTAGCTACTTTTCTAAGGGCACATGCGGTTCTTTCAATTTCTGGATCAAATAATAGCAATGTCGATCTTGAACTATACATACACAAACAGAAAATATCTCATTAGCACTACGGTAAACAAGAAAACAAATAAAACAATAAAAACTAAAATTAAAAGAAAATACAAAAACTATGTAGCACAAAGCGTTGCCTTGTTGCAATCAACAGTCCACGGAAACAACGCCAAAATCTTGACAACTTCTCGAAAAGTGTACCGATAATGTCGCAGTAATAAAAAGATCGAGCCCACAAGCATTGTGTTCTAACAAAACAATAATTTGTGCAATATTAAATAAAAGCAGTGAAAAAGGGGGTTTTGCAAGTTTCAGTGCAAAAAGAAATTAAATGTTAAAACTAAATCACAAAAGCGGTCAGGTTGTGTTTCAGAATCCCTTTATCCCCTCTTGTTGATGTATGATGCCTTGTATGAATTATCTTATTCCTATAGTTTTATGGCTAATTAACAAAACTGTTATAGCCAGTCCCCCACGAAATAACTCACTAACAACTACTCAGAGCTTTCTATCCCTATTCCGCCAGTGTAAGCAATGTTAGGCGATGTACATACCGTTAACTCCCCGTGTCACTACTCGAGGTCTCTTATCCTTATTCAACTGACTTAAGTAGAACAATTTCCTGAGGTCCAATACATAGGCTACAATTCAGGAATCCATATGCATCTAACAACATATTAATAGAGTATCTCAAATAATGAGCATTAAGCATAAGAAATAACTAAATAAAATTATAAGTCATAAGGTTTATACAAATTCAAACCGCCATATAATTCCAACAAGATTGAATAAAGTTTATCATAACAAAACCTAACCTAGAAGAATTTAGCTACACATATTAACAATTACAATACCACTTGAATAAAGATGAACATCATATGAATTCCCTTAAAGTATTGACCTCCAATGGCTTCTAATGCTCTCAAAATCACCCCCTGATGCTATAAAATCGTGCTCTCAGTGCCAAACTTTGCAACCCTTGTAAAAGTGCATAAAATCCCCTTTTAAAGTTGCCAGAACAGGTCAGAATGCGTCAGAAAAAGCCCCAAAAAAGCTGTCATCGCGCGCGTTATGGAAGCATCTCGCACGCGATGACCTCTTTGCTTTTCTATCGCGCATGCAATAGGGCACGATGTTGTGCATGATTATTCTAGTAGCTACGTATCCCCCCCCCCCCCTTTCACCAGAATTACCATTATGTCTCATTCTTCCATACTTGGCTATTTTTCACTCATTCTTGGGTGTTTGTTAATCATTTTGGTTCCTTTTTTGATCGTTTTCCCCCAATGCTTCGACTGATTATATGTATTGATGGATAGTCATCACTCTAGATGCTTCAACTTGACCACTTTTTTCTTTTGTATTGTCTTTTTGTTCCTTATAATATTTCCTAGGCCATTTCCCCTTGGATGTAATAATTAATATTTATGAAAGCATTTTTAACTCAATGACTTGTGCATTTTTAGCCTTGAGTTCTCTATTTGTCTCCGTTTTATATTTGTTGCTCTACTGCAACTTTGGTTGTTTGCAAGTTGTTGTATCACCAGAGTTTCTTAGTATCCCTAAAATTAAAGGTTTGTGGATCATTGAGCATTTTTTATATCCTACTGTGATTTGCGCGTCTGCGCCTTAGAAACTTCAAAGGGTTGTCTGCTTAGGGTGTAGCACCCCTAATTATTTGCGTTTAGGACGGACAGAGGTGTCTTGTTGCAACAAAGTATTTGATGTGTTCTTCGCACTTTTCTGACAATGGTCTTTGTGATTTGCAGTTGAGCACATTTAATGACGCTATTACCATTTTTTGTTGGTATCTTTGTCCGTTATGTTTGGAGTTTGTTTGGATTCCACACGGTGGAGCTCGTAATTGGCGAGACCGAAGAGATGCATTTGTATCATTATATTGCGATCTGCATCACAAAGGACTATTCCCCGACCAAGGGTAAGACCCATTCCCTTCCCTAAGGCTTGGCTCAGGTTGAGGTGGACATCCCCATTCCCTTACTAGAAATGTATTTAAGCCATATCAGGTATGCATAAATGCATGTAATCTATATAGGGCATGCATACATACATGTAATATTTGTCTACTTAAAAATACATGTAATCTTTGTCGCATCGCCTTTAGGGTCCTAAAGAGAGTTAAACAGTAAAAAGTGCAATAGAGGTAAAATAGAAGACAAAGTATTTTCATTCATAATGAAGTAAATTTGTTATAGGGAGACAACATAATAACTAGATAAGTAAACTTTCAACTATAACACTGATTTATCTTGTCCTTGGGTTCACATCCCCGTTCCCTTGATGGACCATTTGAGTAAACTTCGCGGACACGGGCATCAGTAAGCATGCCTGAAGCAGAAGCCTTCCCTCCAACAGAGGGCATAGTTGGAATTCATAATAACTCAACAACCGCTTTCTTCCATTGTCGCATGGCATGTTCACCCTTCATTATATCTACAAACAAAAGCAAAATGTCAGAAAAAACTAGAAAGGATAGGAGAGAAGTATACCACCCTAGAAACAATATACCAAAGATTTACTTCCTCTATTTTATAGATTTGTAATCTATAAGACGAGTCTGGATGCATATCTTTAACTGTTTCTTGGAGGCAAATTTGGGAGGGACAACACTCCCCATGTATCCAATTCCTTGATAAAAAGGCACCAACTGACTTTTTAAATATTGCTCTTTCTGAGATAAATCTTCATCTTTATAGCGGCACAACCTAGAACTGATCAAGAAATGACCTTAAGTCAAGTACTTGCGAAAGATGTTTGTGCATGAAAAAGGATTTTTTGGATTCAAGTTGCATATTTTCGAATGGGCTTCTTGAGTGAGAGGGGCCACAAAACATTGATATTTGAAACTCTTTACACTATCTGAATAAGGCTCGAATAATTTAGTATATTTTCACAAGGAAATAATGCCAGAGCCATCCAGGGATTTAGAACCACTTTGTGATCAGAAAGGTGAAAGAACAAGGCTAATGTTGGTTTACTACTTTTATAACTGCACCAATGTTGAAAAACCATGACAAAAGTCCAACTTGCAGGATGGAAGTGTGATACAACGTCCAACAAACGATTTAAGACACTGATCTCAAACTCGTTAAAAGGAAGACGTTAACCAATTAAGAAGAATACATATTCGTGAAATAGGATAACACACCCATTATATGGTCTACAAACCCTTTGGTTTTCGGTTGGAGAAACAACACACCAATCCTTAGAGGGACCGATGTTTGTCATCGCCTAAGAAAACGCATCGTCTTGGGAGAATTAGGAGGCAGTGCCTGGGATATCTGAACTAACCTAAACTCCAAAAACATTTGTAATAATCCTCTAGTTCACATAGATGAAATGGTCATGATTGTAGGATTAAATACCAAACACAGCAAGTATTTGTTAGGAGAATGAGCTCTAAGGTATAAGGAAATCCTAAAAGCGACAAGGAAAAATAGAAAAAGAGAGAATCGAGAAGCCAAGTATCAAAATGCGAATAAAAAATCAACACACACAAACCAAATTAACAAAAGAAAATTTTGTCAGATCTATGATCAGGTCACATGCTTAGAATCTTCAAGGTAAGAAAAGAAAAAAAGAAAGCTTTCCACAATGTTAGGAATGTAAAAAGGCAAAAGTAATGAAGTTCTTTCAAAAACCCATCGAGCTTCATCAATGGTTCCCCCAATACCAATGGTCGAAATCTCTTTCCGACCGTTGAGGTGACGTTATAACTCTTTAGGTTAATCATGCGAGCGAACAGGGTATAAGGCACATGTTACTCACTCACTCACTCACTCACACACTCTCTCTCCCTCTCCCTCTCTCCCTCCCTCCCTCTCTCTCTCTCTCTCTCTCACACACACACACACACACATACACACACATACACACACACGCGCACACACACACAGAGTAAATTTAAGGGTACAATACCTAAGGGAAGCCAAACACAGTAAATTTGGACCAAACAACTACTCATGACTCCTGTGAGGAGAAACGAAGCAATCTAAGCCGTCAAATCCATCCTACGACCATCCATGTTTTTCGAAATCCCTTCATATTTCAATTACAAACAAATTACTCTATAAAGGAAGTTTAGTTATCCATTTTGAAGAGACCCCATTTGAATTCTCTTAATCAATTCATATGTTAACTTGAACATTATAATGTTAATTATCGAAGTTAATTTTATCCACCACATCTAAACCAAAAATCTACTATAACAAAATATTCAAAACATCCCTTTCAATTATCATCTAGTTCTCGAACATAACAAATACAAATAGATAACAAGTGAAATTAACCATTTAAAGAATAGAGAGATAATAAATGTGATATATTGGAGTTATTTTAATTAAATGGTCTAAATTCATTCTTATATATATATATATATATATATATATATATATATATATATATATATATATATATATATATATATATATATATATATATATATATATATATATATATATATATATATATATATATATTCAACTTTTCACTTTGATATTTTGAGTAATAGTACATGATGGAAACATATGAAAAGTATTAGACACATATGCTATGATGGTTGAATGAGAAAGAAAGAGATAAATCCAAACAAAGAAATAAAAAAGGGGTGGTGGTTGTTAATTTAAAAAGTGTAGGGGTACTAAAGCACGTGGCTATGGATACCATATATGGTTTACTTTTGGTTTTGAAGCTATTTTGGGACCCAAATTCCAAGCAAGTAGCCAAGTATTTTCAATGCTAACACTAAACATTGTGATTCGTGGGTCCTTCACTTGCAATTATTTCTTGGTTTATTTTGGCTGAATCAACTAAAAGAGATTTATTTTTTAGTGCCCAAGTGCTTGTTTTGTTGAGTTAAAAATTAAATATACATTTTAAATTTTATTACGGGAGGAAAGGGATGATAATTTAGTCAATTTTTATTGATAACTCTCTCTTGAATAGATGTTTGGATAATTATTCACTTAAATAAATGGAGATGAGAGTGAAAATAGATATCTTAGTATTCATTTCACTGCATAATATATATTTAAATATTTTAATTTATATTATTATATAAAAATAAATATTTATAAAATTAAAAAATATATATAAATTTTTAACTAATACATATTTAATATAATATAAGTGATAATTTGTTTCATAATTCAATAATAGATTTTTTTATAAAACTTTTTAGTATTTTTAAAATTTTATAATATTTTATACTTAATATATTTATTTTTATTAGCAATGTGGGTAACAAATACGGATAGATGCATACATTTTAGTGAATTGTTATACCTAATATATTTATATATTTTAGTGAATTGTTAATGGACTAATGAATTATTTTATTCATCCATTAACAATTCAATCCATCCATTTTATCACTCGTAATATTCTATTAGTTTTGAAAGAAAAATAAAATTAAGTAGAAAAATGAGAAAACTAAATTCAATAAAAAAAATTTAGGAAAAAAAGTTTTTTTAATCTTTTACTGCATTTTAAAAGAAAAATGCAAGTCAAATGTTACTATAGACATAATTGTTTAAGTTTTTTCCAGAATTGATTTTATAGTGTTACATTTTTTTTTATATAAAAAAGTTTATAAAGAAATTTTCATAAAAACTTTAAATAGCAATTATTTGAATAATTATTCTTAAAATAAGATTTTAGGTATTTTATTATTTTATTAAAAAAAATTGAATATTAAAATTAAAAAAAAAACCACTTAATTTTGAAACTATTTCAAATAGCTTTTCATAAAAATCATTTTTAAAATGCAATTCTTTTAAAACTTGTGATTTCAACTATGTTTTGATTTTCAATAATGTATATATCATAAGACGATAAAATTAGTTTTCAATTAAAAAAAAAAAGAATTTAAAAAACATGAAGTTCACCTACAAGACTCATCTCAAATTTAGATTTTATTTGTTTGGTAAAATGCTCCACCATCGAGTTTGACATCCCTCCAAACACAATATCATCAACATAAATTTGTGCTACCATGAGCTTTCCATCATCTATCTTCACAAACATAATTTTATATATTCCTTCTCTTTTATAGCCATTGTTGATCATAAACTCTGTTAATCTTTTATACCATGCTCTTGAAGCTTGCTTTAATCCACAAAGAGTCTTCTTTAACTTGAACACATGGTCTAGAAAAATGGGATCATTGAACCCCTTTGGTTGCTCTACATAAACTTCTTCATTGAGATAATCATTCATGAAAGCACTTTGACATCCATTTGATACAATCTGAATTTCATCATGCATGAAATTCCTAGAAGTAATCTAATGGACTCAAATCTAGAAAATAGAGCAAATGTCTCATCAAAGTCCATTCCTTCTATTGAGTGTACCCTTGAGCCACCAACCATGCCTTGTTTCTTGTCACGTTACCACTTTCATCAGAATTTTTCTTGAGAATCCACTTGGTACCAATGACATTCACACTTCAGGTTTAGGTACTAACTCCCACACTGCATTTCTTCTGAATTGACATAGTTCCTATTGTATGACATTTATCAGAATTCATCAGTTAGAGCTTGTTTGATATTCTTAGCTTCAAATTTGGAGATGAAATAAGAGTTGGCAATCATATTTATGAATTTGGTAATGACTCTTTCATTCAGATTCGCTATGACATTATCAATAGGATGATCCTTATGTACTCTAATAGAAGGTCCTTTGTTGATAGTGGTTTCTTCAGAATTTGTACTCTCAGTCTCAATGTCAGACCCCTTGTCTGGGACATCCGTTGGGACATCTCTCTGTTAAGGGGAAATATCATCTTCATCCTCAACAACATCTTTCTCTTTAGGATTATCATCAACAATAACATTAATGGATTCTATTATATTCTTGGTATGAGTGTTGTAGACACTGTAGGGCCTTCTATTGGTAGAGTATCCAAGGAATATCCCTTCTTCACTCTTTAGACCCATCTTTATCCTTTGTTCACGACCTACCATTATTTAACACTTACTATCATATACATGGAAATACTTAACATTTTCTTTTTCGCCTTTCCAAATTTCATAGAATATGGCTTTGGTTCTAGATCTGATAGTCACTCTATTGTGAATGTAGCAAGCAGTGTTCATTTCTTCAACCAAAAACTTATAAGGAAAATTCTTGGCATGCAACATGACTTTAGAATCTTCTTGTATGGTTCTCATTTTACGCTTAACCACTCCATTTTTCCGAGGTGTGATAGCTGCTGAGAATTCATATTGACCCTTTAAGCAAAGGAAAAATAAGAGAACTTGGAGTTCTCAAACTCCTTTCTATGGTCACTTCTTATCTTGACAATTTCACTCCCTTTCTCCTTCTGGATACAAAGACATAGATCTTTAAACACATTAAAAGTATCATATTTCTCTTATAAAGTTAACCCGTGTGTATCTTGAAAAATCATCCACACAAACATACACATATCTCTTTCCACCAAGACTTTCCACTTGCATGGGTCTCATTAGATCCATATGAAGTAACTCAAGAATCTTTGAGGTGGACAAATGCTGAAGCTACTTGTGGGACATCTTGGTATACTTACCTATTTGGTAATCTCCACGGATTTTCCTTCTTCAATATTCAGGTTTGGAAAACGTTTGATGGCTTCAAAAAATAAGGCCTTCTTCAAGCCTTTGAGATTGAGATGACCAATTCTTTGGGGCCACAACTTTGTCTCATCAACTTTGGATAACAAGCAAGATGAGGGCTAATAATTCGACATATAACATTTGTCTTTGGACCTTAAACCCTTTATGATAATTTCTTGATCTTTGTCGGTGACAATATATTTAGATTTGTTGAAGTTTACATTCAACCCTTGATCGCACAACTGGCTTATGCTAATCATGTGAGCAGTTAAACCTTTTACCAGCAATGCATCATTAAGACAAGGAAGACCAAGACTAACCATTAACCCTAATACACATCATTAAGACAAGGAAGACCAAAACTAACCAAAAGTGACATAACTATTGGAGTAGGATTTCAACTCCTCAAGATATGTATTTTCTCCAGTCATGTATCTGAAGCACCCACTATTAAAATACCAATCTTCTTTTGAGGAAAATCTGAGAGATGTATGAGCTATGAGACTATTGACAACTGCTTTGGGTTTTCATTCCTTATTTGCTTGAGATTTTTCCCTTTCTTTCTTTTAGGCCTTGGCTGACTATACAACTGAGGATAACCATTATAGGAAAAGGATATTATATGACCATATCTCCCACAGTGGTGATATCTCCTTGTATAGTTCTTGTAGCCTCTGTGTTGAGGGTACACATGTCTACCATGGTGCTGAGACATGTGGTCCATCATCTGCAACTCAGTATTCTTCTTAGGTAAGACAACCTTCTTAGAAGAGGTTTTGCCATTATTGTTCATGTTGAATTCAAACCTATTCCCATCATATTTCTAGACATCTTTACAACTTCCAATATTTCATCTAGCATATTTGAACCATTGTTCATCATACGCACAAATTTTGTCATATTATCAAGTTTGGAATTTAGGAATGTTACTTCTTTTTCCAGATCTATGATGGTTGAGACAAACTTCTCCTTTTCCTTCTGAAACACACCTATGTTTTTCTTCTGATTCTCCCAGCTAGGCAAGCTTCATCCCGTTTGGTGTACAAGAGCCTGTATGTAGCATCCAACTCTTCATCAGTTATAGAATCTGAAAAAATTTCTTCAGTATCCTTATCATCTTGATCTTTATTCTCTTGAGTGTTGGATACAAAAGCTACACCTTTGTTCTTCTTTTATGATCTTCAATTTATAGAAACTTCAAAGGTTTGAAGAAAGCCAATGAGTTCATCAACATTCAAGAAGCTTAAATCGTAGACTTCTTCAATGACAGTTACCTTCATGTTAAACTTCTAAGGCAAGGATTTGAGAATCTTTCTAACCAACTTTTCATTTCACATCTTTTCTCCCAATGCAAAAGAATTTTTGGCTATGTCATGTAATCTAACGTTGAACTCGAATATGGATTCATCTTCCAACATTCTTAGATTCTTAAACTTGGTTATGAGAAGCTGCAGCTTTAACATCCTAACTTTGGATATGCCTTCATGAACAGTCTTGGGATTTTCTCAAGCTTCTTTAGCTATAATAAAAGTGTTAATTAGTCTGAACATATTCTTTTCTACACCGTTGAATATAGCATTCAAGGCTTTATTGTTTCCAAAAGCTTTATCGTCTTCATCTTTTGACCAATCAACTTCACGATTTAAACTCGTTGAACCATCTTCAGAAGTAGTGGTGTTCGTGGGCCGGTTTGGTTCGGTTCTAAGAGAATCTAATGCCCAAACCAATAAAAAATATATGGATTATTTTGGATTGGATTTTCACTTTTTTTTATATAACCCAAATCGAACCATATTGAGAAATAACGGGTTGGTTTGGGTTGGATTGATCAGATACATTAGAAATAAATATGCACAAATATTTTTTTTTTAATTTACATCAACTAATTTCCTATAATAATTTTTTTTTCATTTCTTCATATATGTTGTGAAAGTCACAAATGACGTTCTATTTTTCTTCCTTCTTAAAGTTGAACATCTTATACAAATTTCCATGATAATGATATAAATTATATGAATTAATATGGTTGGTTCGGGTAGATAGGCTTGCGGATAGAATTTTAGAAATCTGTTGCCCGAATCAATTAAAATCGGGGTTCATTGGTTTGGTTCGATTTTTTCCCGAACTAAAAAAATGCTCGACCCAAACATTATGCTTTGGTTTGGATTTTCCCAAACCAATGAACACCCTTATTCAGAAGTGATCAGGATATGTTTCCAACCTTTAACCATAGCCTTCCAAGTTTTGTTGTCAATAGATTTGAGAAAATCAACCATTTTTACTATCCAATAGTCATAGTTTATGTCATTCAAAACATGTGTTCTGTTGACTCAACTTCCATCCTTAGTGTTGTCCAATTGAACAAAAGTATATTACTTGAGCTTACCCAAATAGAACAGGGTACCCGCTCTAATGCCAATTATAATTATGTTTCTAAGGGGACAGATGTTGGACACAATGTTGGGACAAATGACTCAACTTATTAAACCAGAGTCACAATAATACAATAGTAATAAAAACACAATGTAGAAAGAAATAAAAACATAAGAGATTGATATCTCAGTTTGGTGCAAACAACACTTACGTC
Source organism: Lathyrus sativus (assembly GCA_963859935.3). Classification (NCBI taxonomy): domain Eukaryota; kingdom Viridiplantae; phylum Streptophyta; class Magnoliopsida; order Fabales; family Fabaceae; genus Lathyrus; species Lathyrus sativus. The sequence goes on along the minus strand of OZ012738.1, from coordinate 22,229,295 downwards.
TAAAGCACACTCTACCCAAGAAAGGAAATTCATTACTCTTAATTAGTACAATTAGTCTTCTACGAACATCAACCCGATGATGTTCAATTCCTCTTCCTAATCCTATTGAATTTTTATATAGGACTATCCTAAATATGACAAACCATTTCACTTTCTTCAATCACTAACCCCTAGTGATCAACCTTAATAACAACTCCATTGATTGTTGAATTTACAACTCAACTAAGACAAAATAACAACTATGCCAAGTTACTGAAACATAGAGTGGTGTACACAAAGATTCAACACTAATCCTTATAATGGAAGTAACATGGAATACAAGAAATAAAAGACTCGCAAACCCTAGACACAAAGAACTTAATCTTGCATACAAACCCACAAGTAAAACATGAGAATTGATTTTCCTTATATAACAATGTATTCTAGGAATTTTCCTCATGGATCTTTGACTTAAATTCATTTAGAATAATATCTGAATTAGTTGGATTTGATTTTCTCCTTAAATCTCTCCAACAAAAGATATGATTTGTTGTATTTCAAATTCAAATTTAAATCTGATTTGATCTTCAATAGCTATCAAATAAATCAAACAATCATTTCCAAATAAACTACACCAAATCTGATTGAATATCAACCATAATTTTTGCACCAAACAATATCCATCATGGCATGCTGATCAGGGCTAGATGTTGCACTGCACACACGCTGGAACATTGTGTTCCACATGTTGCACCAATACATCCAAATTAACTCTTCTCCATGGATTGTAGATCTTTTTTGTAGAGTGAATCTTAGATAGAATAAATTTGAATCACAACTGCAATATCATCTATCTATTGCCAAAGACCAGATGTTGTAGCACACATGTTGTAACATCATGTTCGACATGTGTCCCTTTTGCACCAGAACAATTTTAACAAACTCAATATTGTTTTGCATAATGCAGGCAGTCCCTAAAGGACCAACATCTTTCAATATTTTACAAAAACTAATTATATACACGTAATTTAAAATTTAATATAATATATAAGGTAACAAATAAATAAGCCTACCTAATAAGTTTAATAGGCTTTTCTATAAGCATTATCCTAGTATATTTAAATTAATAGGACTTTAAAATGGTTGAATCTTTCCTTTTTATCAAACGAGTTAGACCGAATCAAATTTTAAAAAATTAGGTTATAAGTCTTTGATAAAGAGTCTACCATATTCCCACCCCTACATGTAACCTCATCTAATACTTTAAAAATAGAGTTAACTTATAATCAATTTGTAATAAGAATTTTCTCATGATTATTTTAATTAGTGGTAACTTTTCGTTTCTTTTGCTCATGCCATCAAGATCAATCTTGTAGATTATCGTTTATGCATAATTGTATCATTTCAAGATTTTTAAATCAAAAGTGTAATATCGTAATTGAGTTTTTGCATTATGTGTAGAACTATTAATGTCACTTTGTGATTGGAAAGGAATATTTTCTTGTTTTCCCTAATTTGGCTAAGGGAACAACAAAATCTAAAGTTAATTTATCTTGTTAGTCTTTGAATTAATTCAATAATTTAAAATACTATATTATAAAGATAGATATGATTGGGTTTCAAGTGGAAAATTATTAAAGTCTCACATTGACTCGGAATAGAGAAAATATTAGGTTTATAAGAGAGGTGACTCATACCCTTATAACTTTAAGGTTATAGGTGAATATGTGGTGTAAAAGTCTCTTGAAACTATGAACGTTTAGCCCATTGACACTTTCGGTGCTCCTGGACTCCCTCCCCCCCCCCCCCCCCCCCCCCCAATCAGTGGTATCAGAGTTTGGTTGCCTCGATGGGGGAGCATAAGTTAATCATAATATAGATTAAGGCTAGTGATGTGAATGACTTACACTCATAGGGGAGGTTTTTGGGTTTCAAGTGTGAAAGCGCTAAAGTCTTACATAGTCTAAGAATGGAGGAAATGTGGAGTTTATAAGAGATGTAACCCGTACCCATATAGCCTTAAGGTTTTGGGTGGATATTTGGTATGAAAATCTCTTGGAACCATGAAGGTTTAGCCCATTGACACTTTCAGGGCTCCCGAACTCCCCAATAGTGGTATTAGAGTCCTTGTTGGCTTAGTGGGAGAGCGGAAGTGGATCATAGTATGGTTCAAGACTACTGATGTGGGTGAGTCACACATGGAGGAGACTGTTGACTTCAGTGTGAAAGTGTTAAAGTTCCACATTGACCAAAAATGAAATAAATGTTGGATTTATAAGAGAGGTGAGATATATCCTCATAACCTTAAGATTTTTTGTGAATATGTAATGTTAAGGTATCTTGGAAACATGAAAGTTTAGCCCATTGACATTTCCAACGTTCCCAAACTCTCCAACAAATACCTTTAATCTCTATTTTGACAATAAAACGAATACTTTTTCTTGTTCACTCTAAAATTGACAAGGAAAAGAGTTTCAGACATATTAATGAAAATGTTATGGTATAGATTTTTTATCGGTCAAAATTCAACGTCATCTCATACAAACTATAGAAAATATCTTTACTTTTTATTCATTTAGATGTTTTTATTAAGAATCAAATCATGAGGATTTATACAAGACTTCAAACTAGGTTGAAGTGTAAGTTTTATATAAAACCAACTCAATCTATAATTTATAATAACATATGATTGAACAGTTCAAATTCATAACATCTTATTTATTATTTTTTTTAAGTGAAATTTTAGTCGTCATTTAACACTTTTTAATAAAGATGGTTTATTTTGATACGAATAGATAACAAGTGAAATTAACCTACTTAAATATAAAGACCAATTTAATAGTATTTATATTCAATAATTGTATTACCATTTTTAAAGTCATAAAGTGTTGCATTGTCTTATAAGAACAGAGATAATAAATGTGATATATTAAAGTTGGTCGATATATAAAGGTGATGCAGATGATATTTATAATGTGACAATTGAATGAATATATAGTACATCATGGAAACATATGGAAACTACTAAATACATATGATATGATGGTTGAATGACTAGGAAAAAATAATTTTAAAAGTGTGGGATCTAAAGCATGTGGCCTGTGGAAAACTAGATTCAAAATTAGGATGATATCTGACTTACACATTTATGGTTTACTTTTGGTTTTGAAGACATTTTGGGACCTAAATTTTAAATGCTAGCAATGAATATACACAATACCAAAATGAGATAAAGAAAAATATTATACAATCTAATTGGACACGTGTAAACTATCTATTGTATATTAATATAAACTAATATTTCCTTCTCAAGTTAGACTAAGTCCTAACTTGTTCAAAATAGCAGAAAGAGCCGGAAAATGAAGTGGTTTAGTGAACATATCAACTAGTTGGGTAGTAATGGAGATATACAACAAATGAATTAGTTTAGAATGAATCTTCTCACGAATCACATGGCAATCTAGCTCGATATGTTTGCTTCATTCAATGTTGGATTGTGAGCTAGATAAATTGCATATTTACTATCATAAAATATTGATGCAGGTTGAGAAAATTGAATCTTAAGGTCACGAAAGAGGTACTACTTGGCTTCAGTTGAAGACCTGGACACAGTTTTTTTGTCTCTTGGACTTTCAACAAAGAAGAGAAGAACCAAGAATAATGCAATAACCTGTAACATATCGTCTTGTATCCGGACATTTGGCCCAATCTAAATCAGGAAAAGCAAAAAACTTTAAATCACTAGAAGCTGGAAACATGAGTCCCTTGGAATGAACAGATTTAAGGTAACAAAGAATATAGGTAGCAATATGGTAATGTGGCAAAAGAGGCAGAGTAACATATTGGCTCAAATGTTGGATACCATATAAGATATCAGGTATGGAGTTGGTTAGATATATTAACCTACCTATCAATCTTCGATAGTTAGAATGATCATCTAAAGGTTGCCCTTCATGGACTGACAACTTAACATTAGGATCAAAGGGAACTAAAGAAGGCTTGGATGCTAGAAAGCCACTGTCCTCCAAAAGTTCCAAAGTGCATTTCCTCTGGTTTAAGAAAATACTTGTTCTGGATCGAGCAATTTCAAAACCAAGGAAGAATCTTAATTGGCTAAGATCTTTGATCTTGAATTTGTGATGCAAAAGTTGTTTGACATAATGAATTTTAGCCATAGAGGTGCTTGCCAAAATAATGTCATTCACATAAACCAATAAAGCAGTAAAATCAGTGTGATTTGATTTAACATAAAGAGAGTGGTCAGCCTGTGATTTAGAGTAACCAATGGAGATTAGAAAGGAGGAAACCTTGGAGTACCATTATCTACTGGCTTGCTTTAAACCATATAAGGGTTTATGAAGCTTGCAAACCTGAGATGGATTAGACGCAAACAAGCCAGGTGGAAGAGTCGTGTAAATCACCATGAAGGAAGGCATTTTTAACATCATGTTACTCCTAATGCCAACCTTTAACAACTGAAACAGACAATAGGACTCTGACTTTGGTAAGCTTCGCAACAAAGGAAAAAGTATCAAAGTAATCAATGTCTTCCATCTGTTTATTCCCTTTTGCTACCAGCCTAGCTTTATATCTCTCAATTGATCCATCTGCTATATATTTTATTTTGTAAACCAATCTACACCTAATATGATGTTTTTCAGGAGGTAAGCCAATTACACCCCAAGTGTGATTCTCTGCAAGAGATTGTAACTCAACATCCATGGCATGTTTCCCACAATCAAGCTTAATAGCTTGGTTGTATGTTTTAGGTTCAGTGTTATAAGATATAGAAAAACAAAAATGTTTATAAGAGAGTGAGCGATTATTGTAAGAAATGACAGGGGGAGGATATGCAATGGATGAAGCATTAGGATACAATGTAAATGAGTTATGGTATGCAGTATAACAATGATAATTGGCTAAGTAGCTTAGGGGATAGGAGGTTCGGGTTGAATGTATTAGAGAGGTGTATTTGAAGAGGGTTGCTGATTAAAAGTGAGTCTGCAGGCTCAATGTGATTGATGAGTTCACTAGGTGAAGGCTCATTAAGTAAGGGCTGAGATAAGGTATCACCGGAAGAACTATTAGGTAAAGGAGATGCATATGTACTTGGGCGAGTAGATTGGTTAGGGGAAATAGGAGAAAAAGGATATGTGGTAGAGGTAGTACTATCATTAAGAGATGATGTACCAGGAAATAAGTTGGCAGGTGTACTATCAAGAGTACTAGGGTCAAGATAAAAAGATATATCAATAGTACTAGCAGGAGGTTGCAGGTCAGCCATATCCTCAAAAACATGGCCAATGTGATGGTTTACATTGGTATTAGCAGGGATGGAAGTTTGGTTATTTTTGAAAGGAAAATGAGTTTCATAGAAAATAACATTTCTTGAAACAAAGATATTATGATTATGTTGATCATAAAGAATGTATACCTTAGTGCCATCCTTGAATCTAAGAAAATGGACTTTATAGCTCTAAGATCAAACTTAGTTCTGTAAGCATCTAGTTTTGTAGAAAAGCTTAAGCAGTTAAACACTTTCAAATGTATCAAAGATGGGGGTTGTGAGAATAAGAGGTCATAAGGAACTTTTGATTTTAATAACGGAGAGTATAGTAGAATGAAAGTGTATTAGAATGAAAGTATAAAGATCTAGCCACACATTCGAAGGTATATTAGAATGAAAGTATAAAGATCTAGCCACATTAAAAATGTGATCATGTTTTCTTTCAAGCACCCCATTTTGTTGGGGTGTTTCAACACAAGATTTTTGAGAAATTATACCTTTGGATAAGAGAAAATCAGATAATGCCAAAAACTTTGTGCCATTATTTGTCCTAAGGAATTTAAGTGAGGTATGGAATTAATTTTCCAAGTAGGCCATAAATTGGATAGTAATATTTTTCATTTGATCCTCTGTTTTAAGAAAGATCACCCAAGTGTACCTTGTATAGTCATCTACTAAAGTTAAGAAGTATTTGTGTCCTAACATGGAAATTATAGAAAAGGGGCCCCATACATCATCATGTAGTATATCAAATAGAGTAGAAGAATGAGTTACACTATTTGAAAATGGTAACTTTCTTTGTTTCCCAAAATGGAAGGAATCATATAGATTATTGTTGGATTTACAAGGAATAAAGGTGTTGTGAATCGGATACCTTAAAACTAAGTATAAACAGTTTCTTAATGATCAAGAAACACACAAGGGTTAGAGTTAATAAAGAAGAAAACAACAAGGATTGATTATTAAACTATTATTCTTTCCTTTCTCTTAGAACAAGATTACAAGTATACAAGAATAGCAAAATAACCTTTCTCTATTGAAATTAGGATTTTATCTTCCTATTTTTCTTTACGTCAAGATTGAGAAACTAGCATCCTATTTATAAGAAAAAATAGCACACTAACCTAATGGGCTTTTTAACAATTACCCATTATAAGCTAACTTAGGGTACAAGCTAACTTAAACAATTGGGCTTACAAGAAAGGCGCAATTCAACATGCTAACAACCCTAGCAATATTGACTAAAGCATGTTAGAACAAACTTCGACTACAACACGTATTACTCGCGAACAGACTTTGACCACACTAGAGTTCGATCCAACATCTCACAAAAGGGAAATAATTTTGAAATGGCTTTCAAGCCTATATCGCAAATATGACCTAACCTTAAATGAAAAAGATTACAAGATGGATTAATAATGGAATTATAAAGTGAAGATTGGTTGGCAATATCAGGAACATATAGCCCTATTTGCAATTTAGTTATACCAATCATTTCCTTGGAATGATTCTGCGGGATTTGACAGGTATCAACACCAAAATGCACAAAGAAATAGTTATTACTATCAAGCTTAGCAATGTAAATTAGGTTAACATGAAAACTAGGAATGTAGAGTACATTGTGTAAGGTTAAAGAAGATGAGAGGACTACACTACCAGACATGGATGCAACAATATGAAAACCATCAGGTAAATTAACATGAACATGGATGATGCTTTTGTAGTTGATAAAAAAGGTATTATCATATGAGATGTAATCAGTTGCACCAGTATCCAAAATCCAAAGGTGAGGGTCATTACCATTAGTGGTAGATGAATGTGAGTGGATGACAAATGGTGAAAGTGGAAATGGAACTGGCTTGGGAATTAAGCTTGGACTGTTGAATCAATTCAAGGATGTTGTTGTACTACTCTTGAGTGAACCGTATGAAGATGCATATAAACCTTATTGAGAAGTATCAGAAATGCCATTAAATGTGGCAGTGGGTTGAGTATTACTTGCAGAATTCTGAGCCTTGCACTTGCCTTTGAAATCTGGTGGATAACCATGCTTGAGGAAACATGTTTCCACAGTGTGATTATTTCTGCCACGGTGTGTGCAAACACGATTCTGACCTTTAGGACCAGCAAACCCTGACTATTCCCTTTGAATGAATTGTGTCCAGATTTATCATTAGATTTACTTGAATGGGTTTGAACTTGACAAATAGCAGTAACAATGTCTTCGGCATTAGTAAAAGATTGAGCCATCATAGATGCAAAGCTATTCATTTCCCGTTCTTGTTCAATGATGAGAGAAAAAGCATTGTCAATGTCTAGCAAGATAATCATCATCATTATCTGTGACTTAGAATATGTCGATTTCTCATCCAGTTCTTTAATAAATCTGATAACCTGATCCTGCTCACGACATTTCTTGGTAGAGGCGATAACACCACAAGAATAAGGAATTGCATAAGATTATGCAAGAATGGGGCGATAGTTCTCCAATTCATCCCATAGAACTTTCAATTGAGTGAAATAGTTTAAAACATTGAGAGTACCTTGGCGAAGTTTATGGATATCCTCTTGAATATTTGAGATGTTAAAAATGTAATTGTGAGAGAAACGAATCTGCAAATTCTTCTAAACACCTGTTGCACTATCAATCCCGAGAATCATTTGGAAATTGACTCAGAGATTGAGCGATGAATCCAAGCAAGAATCACAGTATTAAAACGGATCCATGGGGCATAGGAAGGATTAGAAACAGGTGGTCTGGCAAGAGATCCATCGATGAAATTTTATTTGTTTTTTGAAATCAATGTTATGTGAACTGACCTAGCCCAAGAATGGTAGTTCTTGTCATTAAGAAGTGGAGAGACAAGAACAAGCCCATGGTTTTCGTTTGGATGAAGATGATAGGGATTTGTAGAATTTATGGTAAAGTTAGTGAAGCTCTGGTAAGCCATTGATAGAGAGACAAAAGGGGTAGAGAAAGATACTACAAATCGCAACAAAAATATTGCAGAACGAGCTGCAACGTAGGATGCAATATTGTAACAGAAAAAAGGATTACAGAAGTAGCTGTAATAAATAAGATCCTGCAATGTTGCAGAAGAAGAAGAGAAAATAATGGCTACCAGAGCTTGTGAAGCCTTGATACCATGTTAATCTTGAAGCATTCAACGATAGTTTCCATGGAAGATGGTGAAGAAGCCAAGGTAAGAAGAATGTAGAAAGTTTGTTGCAATGGTTAACATCATGTAACTATTTTATTAACCATCAGATAAAACAATCAATATACAAAATCAACTTATATACAAAATAAGATAAAGACAAATAACATATACTCTAACTGTACAAGTACAAGCTATCTATTGTATACTAATATAAGCTAATAGCTATATAATCTAAATTATACCCAGTGTTAAATATTATGATGTGACATATTTTAAAATACTTCAATATACTTGTTGTTAAGAATAAATCTTAGAGCTTGAGGATTAAGTACCTCATAAAGAGAATTGAGTACCTCATTATGATGTTTGACTTTCATGTTCACACTTGTATGCTTTGATTCATCTCTTGTACTTTTGTGATATTCATCATGTTTTCAAGTACTTCTTTCATAAATTTCCATAATGTTAAGCATGCCTTACATTTTCTTGTGATGTTATGTAAAACTTTGTTATGTCTTGTTCATAATGTTTTGTTCAATCTATGCATGTTTATGTGATTATTATTGGTGTCTAATTCCAAAGGAGGGGCTTGTTGTTGACACCTTTGTCATTTGCATCTTTGCATCTTCTTGTACATATATCTCTTTTGTAATCATAGAACTTGTTATCCTTTAGAATATCTCCCTTAGGATTACCTTCAACTTAGACACTCAAGTTAGGGTTTCCCCTTTACAACTCTTAAACACTTTCATCTATAAACTATTAGCTTTCCCAAGAGATAGCCATTAATCCTTTGTACTCTTTAACTCTTCCTTCAAACCTTCTCAAGAGATAGCCATTAATCTCTTGTAACTTTTTAACCTTTTCTTCAAACCTTGCCATAGAGATAGCTATCAATCTCTTCTCCCCTTGCCACATTTGGCTTTATATTTACAATCAACATTGTCATAGAGATAGCCATTAATCTCTCATCCTTTTACAAACCTTTAACTCTTCATTCAAATCCTTTCATAAAAGATGGTCATTAATCTCTTTACCTTTACAATAAATCCTCACAAGCTTTGCTTTCAAGCTTTTCCCCTTTGTTGTCATGGTTCTTAAAACCCTAACAACTCGTAGTTCTACGAACTAAGAACGCTCTGATTTCTCAAGTTCTTTTTGAGAATACGTAGGCACAAGGTCCCAATCCTTGGCGAACACTCTTTTTCTTTTTCATTTTTTCACACTCTTGCTTTCTCCACTCTTTTTACCCGTAATTTCCTGAACTACAAATGCTCTGACTTCCTCTAAGGATATGTAGGCATAGGTTTGCGAGATCCTAGAAAGCACACCTTTTTATTTTCACTCCCCTTTATTCATACACATTACAAAAACAACAAAAACATTTCTCACTCTCATCACTCACTCAAAAACAATAAACTCTCTCAAACAAAAGCAAAACTACATTAGCAAAAACATAGATATTTTAAGAGGTTCCTATAGAGTACTACAAATGCCTAGCATGTTAATACCTTCCCTTAGTATAACCAACTCCCGTACTTTTGATCTTTTATTTACATAGTCTTTAATCTCGTCTTTAGTCTTGCATTTTTTTACTTAGGATTTATTCGTTTTTTTTCTCTTCCCTTGGATAAATTAAAATTTGGTGGTGACATCTTTTGTTTTGCGAGTCAAGTTAATGTAATAGCTTGGTTTCCGCTTCTCACCGCGTACAGTATGTCTCCGTCTAACCAACGATTCAACTCACTCTGTAGTTGCTTTAAACTACAGATGTTCCAAAAAAACATATCCATAGGCGGTTTGTCTCTCGAAAAAATTACTTTCCCGTAGTGACGAAGATACATGTTACCACTAATAGAAGAAAATTAAAATAAATGTGAAAAAATAGTTCACACCACACCTCTATTTATTGTAAATAAATAATAAAATATTCAAAGAATCCACTCATTGGACGTAAATAATAAAATATTAAAATGATCCACCTATTGTAGTGACAAATTTGCACTTAAATAATAAAATATTCAAAGGATACTTGCAGTGACATAACTGTTCTTAAATAATAAACTATTCAAATGATTCGCCCATTGCAGTGACGAAATTGCACTTAAATAATAAAAAAATTATATACGTATAAATCAATTTAAATTATTTAAAATTAAAAAAAAAATAAAACTATACAATCTCACCCATTCAATGAACGGTTTTTTTTACTTTTTAACAGGACCCGCCCTTTTAATGGGCGACAACTTTTATTTTTATGTTTTTTTCTGTTTGAAACCATGATATGGCAAGTTAGAGTCTCTTTGCTAAGGAAAAAAAAAGAGTTTTTAATTTTTCAGCTCTTTATAGTTTACGTTAGTAATAAGGAATTTGCATTATAGGAAAGCTGACATGGCATCCAAATGAACTAAAATTTAGTTCTCATTATCTATATAGTTAACGTTAACTATGTGAAACCTATTATAATATTATTTAATATTAATAAAATATTCCAAATATTCCAACAACATTAAAGTAATGATATGATATTTGAAAATAGTAACGCTCATATTATCATTTTTTACCTTCTATAAATTCTATAGAAATTTTAATTTTTTTTACACACAGTTTTACTACTAAATTTTTTTCTTTCAATTTCCAATCTTATTTATTTATCAAATGGATCCAACCAATCGAATCCTTATTATAATTATATTCCTATAAAAATGTAATTTTTTTTATGTATTATTGTTGTGAATTTTGTATCATTTTTAATTTTATAAAAAAATATATTTAATATTATTTTTAAGTTTTTAAGATAAATTTTATTTAAAAAATTATATGTATTTTAATTAAAATAATTAAATTAATGGTAACTTGAATAAAAAATATAAAATGTGGGGTCAAGTTTTGGTTTCTTATAGACAACCACCATTAAAGTAAAAACTACTCAAATCAACTATAAATTTTTTAAATCCTACAAATCACTTTGGGCCCACAAAAAGTATCTTAGTTTACCCATTTAGTTTACTCCCACTAAAGATGCTCTAACTATCTTTTACTTTTTAATTTATAACTTTTTAACTAACTTAAAAGTAGCTTTTGAGTTTGTAACTTTTAACTTATAATTTTTTATTCCAATTATACCCTTATTATTATTATTGTATATATATATATATATATATATATATATATATATATATATATATATATATATATATATATATATATATATATATATATATATATATATATATATATATATATATATATATATATATATATATATAATTTAAAATTTTATTTTTAAAAGATTGAATTTATAGAGATTTTGAAGAATGTTATAACAGATTTTTAATATTTTTCTCTACTTTATTAGACATTATTTTCATTTATTAAATATAAATTATATAATTAATCTAGAAATAGTGTTGATAATTCTTAAGTTAGTGAAACATCGAAGGAGAATAAATGAAATCAATAAAGGTGAAAAAAATTTATAATATTATTGCAGTTTTATTATAAAATATTAGACGATAAACTTATTTTTGTTATTATTTTAAATTAATATAACTAAATTCAAAATTATAATGTTATTATTTCACGTATTTTATTAAATTTTATTATAAAATTAGAAAAAAAAAAGCTATATTTTACGAATGAACAAATTAACTTGGCCAAAAATTATAGTTATTAAGATTACTTTGACTTTTATGTCTTTATAAATAACTTTATGAAATATCTTTGGTTCATGTATGATTTGCTGATTCTTTTATTCATTGAATTTTATTGTCAACATATTCATACTAAATAGCAAAATTCATAAAATTTATATATAAATTTATATATTTTAATGATATCTTTAATTTTTCATATAGATTAAAATTGTTTTGCGAGCCACGAAAGACAATGTTTCATTGGCAACTTGCTTGGAATTTGGGTCCCAAAATAGCTTCAAAACTAAAAGTAAACCATAAATGGTATCCATAGCCACGTGCTTTAGTGCCCCTACACTTTTTAAATTAACAACCACCACCCCTTTTTTATTTCTTCGTTTTGATTTATCTCTTTCTTTCTCATTCAACCATCATAGCATATGTATCTAATACTTTTCATATGTTTCCATCATGTACTATTATTAAAAATATCAAAGTAAAAACAAACTTTAGAAAATAAAACAAATACACAATTAAAACATAATTTATAAATTTTTTGTTAAAATAATATATATATTTTTAAATCTGTAAACTAAATTTGGATTAATCTTAAACTATAATCATGATGATGTGTCATCTTTAGAAGAAAAAAAAACTAAAAACCATTAACTTTTAAACTAGTTATTAATATACCCTTTATATAATTCAAAAGTATTTAACGAAAATAGTTAGATTTATCAAAAATATTATAATAAATTTTATTTTAATTGTACATGAAGGATTAGTTACACTCAATTCATTTTTTTTATTTTAATATAACAACTTTTATTTTTATTATAATTATGATCAATATTTATATAATCTTAACATAATAACTCGAGATTTGCGTAACAAAAATTTTAGTTGAAAAAAAAATTTAGTAAATTTTGAGTCAAGTAAAAATAACAAAATTGTGTTTTTTCTGTTTAAATTGCATCAAGACATGATTGAATTTTAAGAATTCTATAAAGGATTTTCTTATCCTCTTTTTAAAAATTTACTTTTACTCCAATTATTATCCTCGATTTTTATATTTTTTAAAATATTTCAATTATATATATTTTTAATTATTATCTTTTTCAAAATTAATTTTTTTTACCATTACACTAGTGTTTCAAAAAATATTATTTAAAGAATTTTGATACGTAATTTCTTTTTATCGGATAACTTGCTGATAAATATTCTGATAGTTACATGTTCATTAGATAACTCACATAAAAGTTATTTAGTATTATAATTTTTATCAAATAATTTGGTTATAAATTTTTTAATAATTAATAGATTGTTCACGGGATAATTGGTTATAAATTTTTTGATAATTTTTTATTTTTTAATATTTTGAGATAATATAACAGACCATGACTTTAAACACAAACTGTTGTCAAAAATAAAAAGATAACAGAAAATCATACAAATTATTTTACTTTAGACCACGGTTTTTAACTATTGTCAAAACTTAATTTTGTTGTAATTGCAAGATAACTTACCTATAAATTATTTGAAATGCAAATTTACATCAAATAACTTAATCGAAAGACTTCCGAAAAACTTAATAAAATATAAAACAATTTTATTTAATTTAAACCACAGTTTACCATTATTGCCTAAACTCATATTTATTGTATTCATCGAGTAACTTACTTAAAATTCATCTGAAATATAATTTTTTCAATTTTTTTGTCTTTCTTTTTCAAATATGATACATGAGTATTTTAGTCAATTTAAGTGAATTGTGGTGGTAGAGAAATAATTGTTGGGAGCATGGAGTAAAATTATCTTCTCTTTTTTAAAATGTCAAACAATCCACAACTCACTATAAGGCTTTATTCTGGGCTAAAAAGGAGAATTAATTTTGGCACCCACAGTTTGACTTGACATCTTCACACGTTTTTATGAATTTACCATATTAATCCTGTAAAGTATTAAAATTTATTTTCACAAATCCATTGGAAAATTTTAATTTTTTTTTAAACCTCTCGTCTTTATTGGATTTTTCAAGCAAACTACCGCATTTATAACCACTAAGTATCATATTTTACCGAATTTTTAAAATTATATTGGTTTTTTAGTAAAAAAAAACCATGCAATTTTACCATATTTTGAAAAAACCAGTAAAAATACATATATTTTTATCGAATATTTCGAAAAAACCAATAAAAATGCATATATTTTCTCAGTTTTTAGAAAAAACCAGTAAAAATACAAACATTTTTCTGAATTTTTTGAAAAATTTGGTAAAAATACATGGTTTTTACCGCATATTTAAAAAAATCCGGTAAATATGTATGCATTTTTACCGATTTTTCAAATATTCGAAAAACACATTGTTTTATCGATTATTTTGAAATATCCGAAAAAATGTATTCTATGTACTAGTTATTTCAAAAAATCAGGTAGTTAAAATTTTAGTGTTTTTTTCTAGTGAGGACCAGGGGATTAGACAACACGATAACTTCTTGGCTGCATGACAGAGCTGAAGCTACTTGAGCGAGGGCACATGCGATGAGAGATGACGTAGAGGACTTGCATATTCGGGGCAGTGTGATCGGTTCTCACAAGAGGCACATGTCAGCCAAACAGTTTTATACACTCATAGTACCCGACGCAGAGGATCTAGGCATGATGTTGAATGGACAAGAAAACTTATTAAGAAAGCTTAAACACATGAGATGATTATGGACATTTCAACATCTTTATTATGTTGCCGACAAATCTAAAAATTATCGCATCAAACTCGGTCACTCCCTTAGTTAGCATACGGTGATATGTTATCCATATAATCTTCAAATCTTTCATCATTTTTCAACTCAATATGACCGTATTTCACACTTTCATCGGTATCAATTAATGGTGCAAGAAATTCAATCCTATTCACCTTTCTTCTCTCGGTGTGAGACAACATATTATTCAACTTGAGTCTTAGAAGAGCGAGACATGTTGTGCCTTCCGGGAGCCCAAACTCAACAGGAGGTTTCACCCAGTTGAAGCACACTTCTGCCTTGAACAAATAGTGAGGTATTTTAAGATGTTTTTCTTAACAACACATGACCTCTATTTATACAACTTCAGATTCATTTTATACCACACAAAACGATCAATGTAATCACATTCGTACAAAATTGTCGGCAAAATCTCAACCCTTAAATTTATATTTCCAGATTTTTAACAGATCCACTAAAAATCTAGTATATGACGGATGACTTTGAAAAAATTGATACTTTCTAAACTACCGTTACTTTTAAAATTACCGGATTTTTTAACATTTAAACAAAAAAAAATGGGTAAAGATAAGTACTTTTTAAAAATCAGATTTGTTTCACCACATACCAATTTTTTAAAATATGTGATATAATGTATTTTATATAGACTATCTATTTTTTATTTGTATCGAATATTGTATTTATCCTAACGAATTTTTCTTCCGAACTTTTTAATAAAATTTTGACTTGAATAAAATAAATATTATAGAAATATATGGAATTGCAAAATCAAATAATAGAGAGTGACAAGATAAATTCTTACTAAAAAATCTCAACTAAAAAGTCTCAAATGGCTCATTCCATACCTCACCTAAACTTCTGTCAGCGTGGCTCTTCATTATTATTATTATTATTATTATTATTATTATTATTATTATTATTATTATTATTATTATTATTATTATTATTATTAATAAAAACACCAAATAGATAACAACTAACAAATATAACAAATTTAATTTATTAAAAAATTTCATCCAAAACATCACATTTTATAAGTCTTGAAATTATAAACAATAGGGATTTCCATTTACTCTCTCTATTTTTCTTATAGTTTTCACTTCAATTTTATTTTTTAAACGGCCATGTCTTGATTGTAGAATCTATATTATGTTGTGTCACATATATATTTTGCAATTCTGACTTTATACAATGTTTTTCTTCTTATTTATCATGTTTGTATTGTATGTTGTGCTTAATAATTTTGTTTCTTTTATCTATGTTCAAGTGATAGAGAAATACTCGTAATGTGCACCAAGAGACCAATAGCTTCCATCTCATGGTTGTTGAGATGATAATGACATTGGACAATGTCTCTTGCCATTGCAACTCACAAGTTAATAATACTAGTGTTCGATATTCAACTTCAGTAGAAGATCTTGATACGGCACGATGCATTGAAACATATTTCTCTATCACTAGAGAAATTGGAAGAAGGTGTGCGATACGGGAAGTATGAATTTTTAATTTTTGTATTTTGACATATTTGTTTTCCATATACTATTATATTTTGTAACATGAATCTTATGACTATTAACTTCAATCGTACTTTATTTATTTAGACACTTATGACATTTTACTTTTGCTTAATACTCATTTTTTACTCTCTTTCTTCTATTCGGAATTCATTTTGGTTTTATAATTTAAAAAATGATCCTATTGATTTTTTAACTTTACAAACTAAAAGTCCTTTATGTCCACTTAATTAAAGTGTAAATAATTAAGTTTATGTGACACTAAGGCTGATAATGAACCGAACCAACTCGAAAATAATTCGGAATTCGGTTCGACAATTAAATCGTTGAACTAGGTTCATGAATCAAATGAGTTGAATATGAGCGAAAAATTAAGTTCGTTAACTAAATGAGTTGAACTTGAACTATAAATAGTTCGACTCGTTAGGTTTATGAGTCAACTCGATTACATATGAGAAGAATTATACTATCTTTAAGATTAGGTTTAAATATTTACTCCAAATCTTAGACAGATTTAATCTTCAATTTAGTAGTTTTTGAAGTAGACTCTCAGATGTATCTCTTGAAAGTTGTGCAGGTTTTGACTGAGCAGATTTCAGAGATAAAGTTAAATTTCAATATGATAACTTTTATTTTATTTTAATATTTTATTTTTTAAAAAATATTAATTTAAAATGTCAAATATACTATAAAAAATAGATTTAAAAAAAATCTTTTAAGTCCATGAACCATGTGAGCTGAACCTAATGAGACGAACCTAACGAGTTGAACTGAACAGTTTGTGAACTTATAACGAGTCGAGTTTGAGCTTAAAAAAAAGTTCGTGTCGAACTCGAACCGAGTTATGAGCTGAACCAATTCTTAACAAGTGGAGCCGAATTGAGGTGAGTTCAACTCGGCTCGACTCATTTTCAGTCCTATGTAACACAGACATAGAATATTTGATGCATATGTGTGGTTATTTTTGTCATGGTGTATGTCATTCTTTAAACCAATTTTTGTAATTGATTGAGTAATGAAAAGATCAGTCTAATAGTCTTTTTTGAATTTTGAATTAAAAAATTAAGAAAAGAGAAGAAAAAAATTAGGAAATAAAAAACAAGGCTTTTTAAAAAATCTAACATATATATATATATATATATATATATATATATATATATATATATATATATATATATATATATATATATATATATATATATATATATATATATATATATATATATATATATATATATATATATATATATATATATATATATATATATATATATATATATATATATATATATATATATATATATATATATATATATATATATATATATATATATATATATATATATATATATATAGTAATGAAAAGATCAGTCTAATAGTCTTTTTTGAATTTTGAATTAAAAAATTAAGAAGAGAGAAGAAAAAAATTAGGAAATAAAAAACAAGGCTTTTTAAAAAATCTAACACACATATATATATATATATATATATATATATATATATATATATATATATATATATATATATATATATATATATATATATATATATATATATATATATATATATATATATATATATATAAACTTTCGAATGACACTCTTCGTATGAATGAAACATAATGGGAAATTTCGAATGACACTCTTCGTATGAATGAAATATAATGGGTTTCACATTCGTTCTTCTTCTCTTTTTTTCATATTGGTGAGAATATGATAAATTAACTAATAAAGGTCAACTAACCTACACAAATCAAAGTCAAGGTAGACTTTTTAAAATAAAAAATACTTAAATTTTTTTATAAATTTATTTAATCAAATAGACTAGGCTACTGATGATAGAAAAAGTCTTTTAAATCTATCAGTTCAACCTATTTTAATAAATATAAATAAATTTATCACTATTATATTATATTTTGTGCTTTATGTTAAAATATAAAAGTAAATCTCAGTTATCTTGAAAAACTTAAAAAATAAGTTGAAAAATCTTATAAAAAATGTCATACAGTGTTTTCATAAGTTCTCCTAAACAAATAACCTTATAAAAATTTATGTCGAAGTGAAATAAGTTTTTTAAGTAGATTAATAAGTCAATCGTACATTTGAATGTCAAACTCAAATTTAAAAATAAGTTTATAATAAACTACAAATCAAATTTAAGATTTAAATTTTTTAACCAATAAAACTTAAATTTGACAAAACTTATCTCGGTCCAAACTATTTTCAGCTCTATTCTTTTTGATAATTTTTGTAATTTATTATTCATCAAATTGAGTTTTGATTCCGTTTAATTTCTACTGTTTTTTAGCACTATATGTTTTTAGTTTCTAGGGCGTCACAAAATCTCCCAACTAATTGCAATTGAGACATGCTTTTATTATTTTCTAATATTTAAAAAATTGCAAAATTTATGGTTTAGATTTAAGACTAAGCAATTTGGTGCATGTTGGACACTGTTTATTCCTCTGTCCTCTTGGTTCCAACGTTTTACTTCGAACAACATGGTAATCTATTTTGCTATAATTTTAAATGTGGTCTCTTGTTTTGTTAATTTCTTATTATTTTCAGCATTAGAATTGTTTTAGAAATCGCAATTAAAGTAATGAATGAAAATCTTGCCACTTGTTTGATGATGCATGGTAAAATTGTAGTATTGTCATATGAGTTTTCTCCTGCTTGGGAACTATTTTATGATGATACAATTGGAGATTTTATAATTTTCAAAAAATACGGATTATAGTAGTAGAACACATGTAAAAACCTAGAGGCAAATTCATACTAAATATAATGAAGTTTCAAACACCACAATCTACCTGTTCAATATGACAAGCATGTTACATCTTGAAGTTGTTTAAGAATGTAGCGTAAAGGTGAGATTTCGTAGGATCTTATCCTATTCACGTGTAACTGTTGTAAATAATGAAATGGGGTCCAGTTTTTATTTTATTTTATTGGTACTAGATTGATTTGGTCTTCTTTATTTACATCTATATAGGGTATTTTTTGACACACCCTATATATTTTTATAAATGTCTTTTTCAGACGCTCTAAAAGGTCAATTAAAATTAAAATATTTTGGAAATGTATCTCTGAAAGTATCAAAAGATTAGTTAATTTTAAAATATTTCAGAGATATGTCTAGGTTGAATCGCCTCAGACTCTTCTCCTTTTCCATTTTTCGTTTGTACCCACACTCAACTCAATCTCTCTCAAACTACACCAAATCAATTTAATTCAACAAGGTTTAGGGGAACTCAAGTGAACATCAACCTTCGGTAACATCATCAAACTTCATCAAAAACATCAATTTCTTGTAAGTTTTTCAAATTTTCGATAAATGTTTAAGTTTTGGTGTATATGAATAGAAATCAATGATAAGGGTTAGAAATGAGTAGAAATCACGTTTAAGATAATTTAGACATAGTCTATTAGTAGTTTGTTGACTGAAAATGACAACCAAAATAATTTTTCACGAGCTTGCATGTGGTACATTACGCCATTGACGCAACTTATGAGTTGCAGGAAATTTCAGAGATGCATCTCTGAAATTGCTCAACGTTTAATTTTCTGCAAGAAATTTCGGAATTGCATCTCAAAAATGTTTCAACGTTTTAGTTTCCACCAAATCCGGAGATGCATCTCCGAAATTTCCTGTAGTATTTTTTTTTTAATTTTCTTGCTTGTGTGTTTGTCTGCACTAATAGTCTGTCTTACTTTAACTTATATGCAAAATGGATGATATACATGATAGACTGTGGCATGACAGAGTTGTTCAACATGAATCCGTTCGGCGGGAGAAGAGCCAACAGATTTCAGAGGCTCCAGGCCCCTTTGGTCTAGAAGAGTCGTCTACTTCTGAGGCTCGTGTTTCTCCTCAAGACACTCCATCTTCTTTTTCCCGTAAGAGACATGATTCACCATCTGACGCATCACTAACCCCATCCTTCTGCAAACGTCATGTTTCACCAATGCCACCTTTTACAAATGATGATTCTGATCCAGTCTCACATTCTGTCCCATCTTTTATTGATGATGCTGCTGATCCAGAGCCACCTCTGGTGGGTGAGGATATTGCGGATGATGAGCCAAAGGCTTTTGGAGAATGTCTAGTTGATTTGTCCTTACTACCCCTGTATCCATACCTTATAACTAGACAATCTGAGACAGAGAGGTAGCATTAGTTAGATTCTTTATGTATTTTTACGTTAATTTTAATGTCTGACATTGATTATTCTAAACGAATTTCAGGAGCGTGATCCCCAAAAATTTGTTAACCACGGGAGGAAGATTATTCTGTTGCCTCAGTAGGAGGAGGATTGGTTTCAATCGGTTCTGTCCTTATCTTGTCTGAAGGACTTGTACATGATCGGTTACACTACGATCAACCAAGGGATGCTTACTGCATTCGTAGAGAGATGGCACTCAGAGACTCGTCATTTCATCTCCCATATGGTGAGATTTCTATCACACAAAATGATGTCTCATGTTTGCTACATCTTTCGATCAGAGGGAGATTCCTAGATCTTGAGAGGATTACTAAAAATGAGGCACTTAAGATGATGGTAGAGTATCTTGGAGTTGATCCAAGGGAGGTTAATATTGAGGTAGATAAAACTAGGGGTGTTCATGCTAGATTTGAATTCATGAAGACGATATATGATGATGAGATCCTTAGAACACATAAGGCTGATGGTGATGATGAGTAAGTGGCGCTCCACAGATTGCATGCATTAAGAGCATACATACTTTATTTGGTTGGCACTTCAATTTTTGTGGACAAGAGTGCCACTTATTTAGACGTTGTTTACCTACGGTACTTTATGAATCTCGAGTGAATCCATGAGTATAACTAGGGGGCGGATTTCTTGGTCTACCTATATTCGAAGTTGAGAGATGGTTGTATTTGGAAGACGAAGCAGGTCACATGCAGTGTGACTCTAGTGACGGTAATAATTATTGGTCTTTGAATGTTTTTTTTTAATTTTCATTTCAGATTTGCAAAGCCATCACCGATGATTGATGTTGAGTAATCAAAAGTAAGTATTTTGTTTTTATCGTATCAACAGGTACTGGTGTGATATCAATGTTGTTCAACAATTAATATGATTTTAAGCGTAAGTTTTGCAAGATATTTGATTTGTAAGTTATCAAATGTAAAAACATATAATTAATAAGCATAGTTTTCAGAGGAATAAACTTGTTGGGATTGAATTTCATCCACCGATTAAATATGTAAACCACTGATCAGTTATACACAATCTAAGTATGTATCAATATCATCATGTATCGCTTGCAAACATAGTTTATGTATAAACATCTGATGAGGATTCTACCTTATTGTTTAATCGACGATTTCTCAATATATTAAACAATACGACAACATTAAGAATCGATACTTACGATGAATATTAAACCTAAATCTATGTCTAGCATTTAGAGTTTAATAGATGATTATCTTGGATCGAGATTAGAATAGTATTTTTCAATATCAATTCAAATCCATAGAGTTAAACAATAAAATCAAGATAACATCGATGATGATTCATAAATACATTGCATATAACAACATGATTAATGAAAATACATATTGTTTCAGTGAACTACAATCAATCCTAACAAGAAAGGAATTTAGATACTCATGGTTACTTGATACAAAATGAAGGAATTGAGATGAATCAACATCAACGATGATTTTCCAACTTTTGATGCCTATCCAGCTCGTATCCTCACTTTCCCTCTCTTACTATCTATTACAAACTATCTATTACAATATGGTTCTGTATTTTTCTCCAGATGATGATGCTCTAAAATGTTTCTGCTACACCCCTTTTATACTGGTTGAGTTAAGGCACTTTCGCTATGCGAAGTTTGCTCGCTATGCAAAGTGAGCTTGCTTAACCATAAAGAACTTTCAAACCGCCCCTAGAAACTGCCATACTTTTCTATGCGAAGTAAAGTTTGCATATCAAACTTTTCTATGCTTTTCCTCGCGTCTGTCGTTGCAAGTGAACCTTGTGGATTTGGTTCTGTCTCTTCTACTTCATGTAGCGAAGTATTGCTCATGATGCGAACATCGTGTAGCAAAGTATTGCTCGCGATGCAAAGTTTGCAGGGTACAACTTTTCTTTTTTGCTTCAGCTGATGTGTTCCTTAGTTTTTTCCTGCACATACGTAACTGTTGTGAATTAGGATGCCTTAAAACAAAATATACTTGGTTTCTTTATAGGCAAGAAACACACAAGGGTTAGGGTTAACAAGTAAAAACAACAAGTATTGGTTATAACTATTATTCTTTACTTTCTCTATAAATCATATTACAAGTACTCAAGAATAACAAATAACCCTCTCACCCTAATGAGGATTTGCCACACCATACTTAAGATGAGAGACTAGTATGCTATTTATAATAAAACCTAACATATTAAACTAATGGGATTTTTAACAATTACACATTACAAGCTAACTTAGGGTACAAGCTAACTTAAACAATTGGATCCTTAACACAAGGCTCAATTCGACAACTACATACCAGAACACAATTCAACTACAACATGTAGGTCTTCGACAACAGCATGTGAGCAAACTTCGACGGCATGCTAACTCGATTTCGATTCGATATCTCATAAATCATTAAGAAACAAACTAGCTTTCTTCATGCAGATTTATCAACTGCATAAGTGGAAAAACTTGCAACTGGGCAACGTCTTGGTAATCATATCAGCAGCGTTATAATATGTCAAAACCTTCATCACTTGGACTTCTTCATGCTCGATTACCCCTATGACGAAATGCAACCTCACATCAATGTGCTTGGTTAGCTCATGATAGGCTGAATTCTTTGACAGGTGTATTGCACTTTGACTATCACATTTAACAGTGACAATTCGACCTTGAAGTTTTAGCTCCTTTGCAAAACCTTCAAGCCACAATGCTTCCTTCACAGCTTCAGTTAGGGAGATATATTCTTTTTTGGTGGTTAATAAGTCAACAAACTTTTGAAGTGTTGCTTTCCAACTGATGGTTGTGCCAAACATAGTGAACACATATCTAGAAACAGATTTTCTAGAATCCATACAATCTGCATAATCTAAGTTGACATATCCTTCGGTTGCTGCTTTACTATCTTCACCCAAGGCTCCACCATAAATTAGGACTTTGTTCAGAGACCCATTTATGTACCTTAGAATCCACTTCAATGCTTGCCAGTCAGCCTTTCTAGGATTCTCCATGTACCTGCTTACAAGACTTACTGCATATGCTATGTCGGGTCTAGTACAGACCATAGTATACGTCAAAGAACCCATTCTTCATATAAGCTCTTTCGACATCAATATTGGGACAATGTTGTATACTCAACTTTAGTTGAGGGTTTTTTGAAGTCACAACAGGCTTTGAATTCGACATACCAAACTTTTCAAGAATCTTCTATAGGTATGCCTCTTGAGATAAGCATAATTACGATTGCTTTCTATCTCTTCGGATGTCAATCCCAAGAATCCTAAATGCAACTCCCAAATCCTTCATGTCGAACTCCTTATTGAGTTCAGCCTTCACCCTCATTACATCTTCAAAATTATTGCTTGCTACTAGAATATCATCCACATAAAGCAACAAAATAACAAATGAATTACCAAGTCGAAATCTGAAGTAAACACAGTGGTCGAACTGACTTCTAATGAAACTTATGCGTGCCATGAACTTGTCGAATATCCTATTCCATTGTTGAGGAGATTGTTTAAGTCAATATAAGGATCTCTCCAGCTTGCACACATGATCTTCCTTGCCCTTTTCGACATACCCTTCAGGTTGCCTCATTAGGATTGTTTCATCTAGATTACCATACAAAAACGTAGTCTTCACATTCATCTGTTCCACTTCAAGGTCGAACTGTGCCACCGTAGCAAGTAACACTCAAATGGATTTGCATTTAGAACACGAGAGAACATATCATTAAAGTCGACACCTTCTTTCTGAGTGAAACCCCTAGCTACCAATCTCGCCTTGTATATTTTCGACGCCACTGCTTCGATTCCTTCCTTAACTTTGAAAATCCATTTACAACTGACTAACTTGGCTCCAGTATGTTTCTTGATCAATTCCCATGTGTTGTTATCATGAAGAGATTTCATCTCAACATTCATGGCCTTATTCGCTTAGTCTTCTTTTGGCTCCTTATAACTTTCTTATAGTCTTTATGTTCTTCGTCGAGAACCTCACTTGCAGAGATTAAGGCATAAGCTATAAGATCTGCATACCCAAGTCTCTGAGGTGGCTTGATGACTCTTCTCGACCTGTCTCTTGCTAGCAGGTAGTCATTATCAGTCTCTTCATATTCGACAACAGCTTCTGCTTCTTCTTCGACTTCATATAGGGTATGCAATTCAGCATCAACATGCTCCACCTCAATAGGAATCTCTCCCTGTTCCAGCTCTTTGTCAGCATTATCAGTTTTCTTGAAAATCATTTTTTCTTCATTAAAAACTACATCTCGACTGGTGATACACCTCTCGTGACCTAGCTCTAGGCACCATAGCCTATAAGCTTTGATTCCTTCAGGTATCCCATGAACATGCATTTCAGGGCTCTAGGTTCGACCTTGTCTTGCCTAATGTGAGCATAGGTCACGCAGCCAAATACTCTAAGTTTGTCGAGACTAGGTGGATGTCCCGACCAAACTTCTTTAGGTGTCTTCATATCTAACGCAACCTAAGGACATCTGTTTATCAGATATGTTGTTATCGAAACAACCTCAGCCCAAAGCACCTTCTTTAACCCAACACTAGTCAACATGCATCTAACTCTTTCCAAAATAGTTCAATTAAACCTTTCTGCCAAACCATTTTGTTGTGGAGTCCCTACAGTAGTTTTGTACCTTGCAATACCTGAGGCAACACAAAAATTGTCAAACGCCTCATTGCAAAATTCAAAGCCATTGTCGATTCTCAACCTCTTGACCTTTCTGCCAGTCTGATTTTTTACCAGAGTCTTCCAACCTTTGAAATTCTCAAAATTTTCATCCTTAGTCTTCTGGATGAATGCCCATAACTTCTTAGAATAATCATAAACTATTGATAAAAAAATACCTTGCTCCTGAATGTGATGGACACCTTACAGGACCCTAAAGATTAGCATGGATGTAATTAAGGGATCCATGAGTTCTTTGTTTTCCTTTGTTGAACTTCACTCTACAAGATTTTCCAAGTACACGGGGTTCACAAAATTTCAGCTTTTCAACTTTGTCTCCTCCAAGCAGATTTTGTTTCCCTAATTCGACCAGACCCCTTTCACTGACTTTGCCCAATCTCATGTGCCAAATTTATGTTTTCAAAAACGGTTTTGTGGATGAAACATTTGTCAAACCACTTACAACTTCAGCCTCAAGGGTATACAAGCCTTGTTTCTTCATGTATCTCAAGACTTTCTTCGCCCCCTTCATGACTCTTAGGATACTTTTCTCTCCTCGAAAAACATATCCCTTCCTGTCGAGTTCACCATAAGAAATCAAATTTCTCTCCAAATTAGGTATTTACCTGACTTCAGTCAATAACCTTATTGACTCATCATGGAGCTTGAATCTCACAGATCCAATACCTACAATTTTGTAAGATTTGTTGTTTCCCAGTAGCACTGATCCACCGCCTTGATCACGTAACTCCTTGAACAATTTTCTGTTTGGAGTCATGTGCCAAGTGAAACCTGAATCTATAATCCACTCCTTTCTTGAGTCGTCGCTTGAAACCACAAGAGCAATAAATAATTTGAAGTCATCTTGAATAATGGTTTCGTTGCTATTATCTTTACCCCCATGATCTTTTAGGGGACACTTTTCTTGTGTGACTGTCCTTCTTATAGTGATAACATTGAATACCAGATACCTCGCCACTATAAGACTTCTGTTGACTTTTACATTTCTTCTTGTCGAACTTACCATCCTTTCGCAATAATTTTATCTTAACGGCCAAACCTTCACCAATTGTCAGAGGTTAATGCTCATTTCATTCGTTTAAGTCCTTAGAATACAAGGTTGATTGAACTTCTTCAAAGCTCAGGGACTCCCTTCCATATAGGAGAGTTTCTTTGAAGTGAGCATGTGTTCTAGGAAAAATGCACAACATCAATAGTGCTTGATCTTTATCATCAATCTTTTCAAGATCAAGGATCAACTTATTGAACATATCCAACTACTCAGCTAACACTTTGTCTTCACTCATCTTGAATGAATACAAAGCTTGCTAGTAGAGTCGATTCACCATAGATTTGGTCATGTACAAGCTTTCAAGCTTCAACCATACCCCTGATGTCGATGTCTCATTTGATACATGTCGAAGAACCTTATCACCAAGGCTCAACAATATTGCGATGTGGGCTTTCTCTATCATGGCCATCTTTTCTTTTTTCGTTAATGCAGCGTCCATGGTTGCCTCTCCCTTCAATGCTTCCAAACAATCCTACTGAACCAGTAGGGCTTTCATCTTCAAGCCCCACAGACGGAAGTCGTTCACTCCGGTGAACTTTTCAATCTCATACTTTGTTGAAGGCATCTTCTCCATGCTCACCACACCAATTTGTTTTGAATTAGGATACCTTAAAATAAAATATACTTGGTTTCTTTATAGATAAGAAACACACAAGGGTTAGGGTTAACAAGGAAAAACAACAAGGATTGGTTATAACTGTTATTCTTTACTTTCTCTATAAATCATATTAGAAGTACTCAAGAATAACAAATAACCCTCTCACCCTAATTAATATTTTCCACACCATACTTAAGATGAGAAACTAGTATGCTATTTATAATAAAACCTAACATACTAAACTAATGGGCTTTTTAACAATTACCCCTTACAAACTAACTTAGGGTACAAGCTAACTTAAACAATTGGATCCTTAACACAAGGTCCAATTCGACAACTACATACTATAACATAATTTGACTACTGCGTGTAGGTCTTCGAAAATAACATGTGAGCAAACTTCAACAACATGCTAACTAGAGTTCGATCCAACATCTCACAATAACCATATTCAAGAGTAATATATTTTAGATCATGGTTAATAAAATCTCATCATCTTTAAGTAATGGATGTGACAAATTGTTAAGTTTTGATCAAATATTTATTAGCATTTGAATCTCTATCAAAGTCTCCTCAACTTGAATCTCTGTTTATCCTCAATCAACGCTTTAAAAGTAATAACGTAGTTGAAAGCAAGAGTTTATATGCCCCTGTTCACGTGACCAATCAATTTTTGCAAAGAAGTAATTAAGGTACATGGTTCAAATGTCAAATTGCACATCCAAGTTTCTTATGCTTGTCACTTTCCTAGCACTTAGACATAATTATGAAAGAAGCCTTCTACACAAAATTTATGTCAATCAATCCAAAGTCATAAACATGTCTATCATGAATCACACCTATCACACTTTTTGTATAAGTGAAAATCATGTGGGATTTTGAACTCTAATCTGATAAATTTGTTAACATCTAGATTAAATCATGCATTCATCTTAGCACCCCTCATGTTGATATGAAGAAACATAGATCACTGAGGTGTTTACCTGGTTGTAATATGGCTTGGGTACCAAGGAATGGTTATTTTTATGGATAATGGAAACAAAAACGGATTCTTGATTTTTCTTTCTTTTTAGAAGAGCATTCAATTTTTTTTGCATTTCTTCAACTTGTTACTCATCCTACATCTCCTTGTTCCCACTTTGAACACATCTTTTTTTTTTTGGTATTAATTTCCTTCCTTTTTTTTCTTTTTCCATTTCTCATTTTTATATTTTTGAAAAAGGAAATTTCCCTTCTCCCCAACTTGAACAAAACCTTATTTTTCCTTTGAATGCTCTTCAATATTTTGCAAAGAACATCAATTTATTGTCAAGGTTTTAATTTAAGAAAACTTTTTTTAGAATTTATCATACATGAACTTTTATGATTTGTAATGATAGAGAACAATATTCACTAAGTGGTTTACTTAATGAATTTGTTTAGTTCATAGACGATAGATTCATGCTATGTGGCTCAAAAGGGTTTTCAAATTCTCACTCATAAGGGAAAATGAGGCTACATTTGGTTTGATAGTTATGCTCAATTTCAAAGAAGTGCCTTGATCCTTTCTTTGTTTCCACAAATATAAACATGAATGCTAGATTAAGCATGAATCAAACAAGTTAAAATAAGAATTTATCATTCTCCTAAGCATATGGTAAACAATGGAAAGTTACCTCACATTTTATGGTTTTAGAACTAAGTGATTCACATTTTAGACATGTCATTGTATAAGAGTGCATGAACTTATTTTATGCAGACTACTTGTTTCACATTCATGCTGAATTCTTAGGAAAGCAATAAACACATACCTTCGATTGTGAAATTCTTTCAAAGTTGTATCATTCCCATTGTACCTTCGTTGATTTATGTAACTTGGTCTTTCCATATTTTCCTTTTCAACTTAATTTAGACAAAAGATTAAGCATAACATACTGAAGTGAAGTAAATGGCATGATTGGCATTTTTGCTGAGCAAACTCATCAAAATTCAATTTTCTGCAGAATTTTCTTGTGCTATGACATGCCATTTTCATTTCACTTTTTGAAATCTGTTAAAAAAAAGAGAAAAACATAAATATTTAAAAGGTTGGGTTGCCTCCTAACAAGCACTTGTTTAACTTCATTAGCTCGACGCCTGTGTTAGGGATATTTTAAAGGTCTTATTATGGTGATTCTTACAATGTCACATAATGTTTTAATATTTTTCCCTTGACTGTCTTGGTTACTTTCAAACAATCCCAATGGTGTTTTTCCTTTTTGATATTAAGGGAAATAAGTGTTTTTATGAGATCCACCTACAACTGAGTTTATATCTCCTCTTGCATAAAGATCTTATCTGCAATATCTCTCTTGAAAGCAGCTTCATCATCATCTTGTTTCTAAATTTTTGCTTGATTTTCCTCTTGTTTTTCAGCTTCACTCTTGACAACAACATTTTCTTCTTCCAAGTGATCATTACTACCATCATCAGTAGTGTTAATGCTTTGATTTATACTTTCATTACATTGCTCCTTTGAAATGATTTGTGTGATAGCAGTGGATGTCTCTTGGTGTTGATCCTCAAGTTTCCTTGCTATTTGACCAACTTGCATTTCAATATTCTTGAGTGACGCTTCAGTACTTTTTTGGTTATCCATAGGCATTTTCATAAATTACATCAAGGTGTCTTCCAATTTTGATATTTTTTCGGTTGTGGAAGATTTTGCGGCTGTTGATAGAAATTCTGGTATGGTTTTGCATCCTGTCTCCAATCTTGGACATAATATATGTTGTTTGCATATGGATACCCTTGGTAATATTAGTATGATTCTTGTCTATGTTTCCATAATTCCATGTAATTTACTTCTGATACTTATCTTTTAATTGCAACCTTGGGCTGTTGTTTGAAGAGGGTTGATGCAGAATTTTTACCTTTTGTTGTTGCTTAGCTTGCTTGTGCTTCACTTGTTCTTATAATACCTGATTTTGCATTCAAGAAAGCACAATTCTAACACATCAAAAGTGGTTAGCAGCAAATGTAAAAGAATATATACAATATTAATAAATACGCAATAGCTTAAAACAACAAAATCTGTCTCAACGACAAGTAATATCTAAACGTCAGTCCCCACAATAGCGCCATTTTAATGTTGAGTAATCAAAAGTAAGTATTTTGTTTTTATCGTATCCATAGGGACTGGTGCGATATCAATGTCGTTCAACAGTTAATATAATTTTAAGCAAAAGTTTTTGCAAGATATTTGACATGTAAGTTAATCATGGTTGCTTGATACAAAATGAAGGAATTGAGATGAATCAGCATCAACGACGATTTCCCAACTCTTGATGCGTATCCAGCTCGTATCCTTGCTTTCCCTCTCTTACTATCTATTATAAAATATCTATTACAATATGATTCTATATTTTTCTCCAGATGATGATGCTCTAAAATGTTTCTGCTGCACCCTTTTTATACTGGTTGAGTTGAGGCACTTTTGCTATGCAAAGTTCTGCTTGCTATGTGAAGTGAGCTTGCTTAACCATGAAGAACTTTTAAACCACCCCTAGGAACCGCCATACTTCTCTATGCGAATTAAAATTTGCATAGCGAACTTTTATGCGTTTTTCCTCGCGTCTGTCGCTGCAAGAGAACCTTGTGGATTTGATTCTGTCTCTTCTACTTTGTATGGCAAAGTATTGCTCGTGATGTGAGTGTCGCGTAGCAACGTATTTCTCGTGATGCAAAGTTTGTAGGGCATGACTTTTCTTTTTGCTTTAGCTAATGTGTTCCTTAGTCTTTTTTCAGCACATACATAACCATATTCAAGAGTAACATATTTTGGATCATGGTTGATAAAATCTCATCATTTTTAAGTAATAGATGTGACAAATTGTTAAGTTTTGATTAAAGATTTATTAGAATTTGAATCTCTATCAATGATTTGTGTGTTCCATATTGTTTCATTTAAGGCTTGGATCCTCCAACACTTCCCACGCATCTCTGGCTGGGAGCCTAAGTACACTGAGGATTTTTCGCATACTATTGCTTTTATCCCATTCAGAGGGAACCAGAAGGTCGAGCCTTTCAGAGTCTATCTTGATCGTTTGGTTGCTGAGAACATGCCCTTCAAAAATTATGTTGATCACCTTCAGACTTGGCCATTTTACAAGATAATGTCATACTCTGGATGGTTATCCTGTGGATTCTGTTTCACTGCTTCTCATTTGCCCAAGTGCGTCACGGGGAAGTTCGGTTACACTCAGACCATTCCTAGAGACCCTACTATTTATGCTCTTCATGCCTTGACACATATACAGATAGAGGACATGTTTGATGAATATTAGAGTCGTGTGGTACGGGATGAGGCACAAGCTTACATAGTTGAGAGCGACTGTAGCTAAGTTGAAGGATATATCATATGGTTCTTTAGGGTGTCACATCTGTACATGGTGCGTGCTTCTCCAGGATATCCACTAAGACCTGCCCATCAAGAGATGCTAGATGAGGAGCAGACGCAACTAGATCATACTAATTATTAGTTATGTGGTTCTTTGGTTGGCTAAATTTTGGTAAAACATGGTTCTATACTAATGTTGAGAAAGATGTTATAACATCTTCATCAACTGCCATGACAGTACTACTGTCATGTGTTTCAGAAATATGTCATGACATCTTGGTTTGGTACAGTAGGCGCAACTGTTTTATATCTCTTGATAGATTTGATTTGATGAGATTCTTTTGGATATACCTCATCATTATGCGCACATCAAGGAGATTTATTAGGAACAAAGTGCAGATTTTGTTGAATTTCATAAAAATGATCTCTGAGACTTTTTAGGAAACCATAAAATATTTGTTCCTATTTTTGTGGAGAATATTCTACATAAGATTTACAACATGAAGATTGGACATGATTGAAGAGTCTAAGCCCATACTGCAAGAGTTTATAAATAAGGACTTGTTAGACCTAAAGGATGCAAGCATTCACAACAAGAAAATCGTGGGTGCAACATAAGGGTTTAAGGTTTTGAGAGTCTCTTGTGTGTGACTTTGTAAGTCACCCTTTGTATCTTTTGATGCATCGTGGTAGACATATTTAGGTTGTATATTTTTCTTACTCGAAGCTTTGAAGCAAGAGTTGAGTATTGCTCTTGGTTGAAGCTTTTATGAAAAACTGATTATTGTTCATGGTCAAGAGTCTTGACCTTGTATTATTCTAAAAAGAAAAAGGGTAAATCTTTCTTTTTGGTTTCTTGTGGCATTCCCTAATATTAGGAGTGTTTGTTTATCACTGTGGTGATTGGGAGTGAGATGGTGATTTGTCATATCTAGGAGTGCTCTAGGTAGAAGTTGCATTGGGTAGGGATTTAGTGAGGGAGAGTTTAGCTCTGAATTGATACTAATGATAATGGGTTTCCTTCCTGGCTTGGTAGCCCGCAGATATAGGTGATGTTGCGCCAAACTGTGTTAATAATTCATTGTATTACTTATCTTTCTGCATTTAAAATTCTGCATAAACTAAATGGTTGGATAAATTGTTCTGTCAGTCTGCAGATGTTAGAACATTTGTCATGACACTGTTATGACTTAAAGAAATCAGAATGCTTATGTTCTGTTCTTATTTAGTTAAGTAGAGATCAATGTCTCGACATCTCTTGGGACATCTGAGATCTGTATAGCAGAATTTCACTGATGATGTCCTACCTAGGTGTCGTCGCATAGTGAAGATTGCACATGCAAGCATTGCCACAAGTATCTTCCCGGATGGGTTTGATGTCAGGAGGGTCTTAGATGCCATCATGATGGAGGCACATGGGGCATTGTTGTACTGGTGACATCGTCGGAGGACATATGAAATTGATGGCCGAAGAGGTAGATGGAGCAGAGGAGGTAGATGAGATGTTGTCAGACATACACAATAGTTATCTCTTATTATTTTGTTGTAGTACTATGGTCTGTACTTTATTTTAATGGTATTACTGCATTTTGGATCTCGGTTGTACAAAATTTTTTACATTTATTGGTATCTTATTTTTGTATGAAATTTTTGGTCCATCTAATACGTTTTGAAGATGTATCTCCACAATATTCACGGAAATGCATCTCTGGTACAATTAAAATGTAAATGGCTTTTGAGCGGGACATAATGGACGTTTTAAATAGTTTTAGAGATGCATCTCCGAAATATTTCAATATTCATTCAGAATTTGGTGCGTCCGAAGACGCATCTCAAAAAAATAGGGGATTTAAATAATTCTATATGGTGTCTAAGAAGTACTAAGGGTGCATTAAGAAATTCACTTTTTTCTAGATCTGACATTTTTGGTCTCTTATATATATATATATATATATATATATATATATATATATATATATATATATATATATATATATATATATATATATATATATATATATATATATATATATATATATATATATATATATATATATATATATATATATATATATATATATATATATATATATATATATATATATATATATATATATATATATATATATATATATATATATATATATATATATATATATATATATATATATATATATATATATATATATATATTATGACAAAAGTGTTCTATGTATTTTATTAAATCAAAGTTTTAAAATAGATTTGGACTCTCCACAAAATCCAAAACGAAAGGTTTAATGGAAGAGTAAAAATAATAAAGTGTGAAAAGCATGTTGAACTTTATTCCCCTGAACTAGGTAATTATGTATTCATGTGCTCTCATGATAATCCAAATCAATCTGATTCTTGGGTGAGAATACGGAGTAGAGAAATGGTCTGAGGGGGGAGTGAATACACCCTCATTAAAAACTCAACCAATTTTTCAAAAATAGAATATTAGACATTTTTTAAAATTGTGCACGGAAGTCTTAAAGTGAAAATATAAATCTTATGCTTGTATTAGAATTCAACCATGTGAATAAATGATAAACTACGCTAAGAATTGAAAATGTAAGCATGCAATTATCATACAAAAGTTAAAAAGAGAGAGAGAGAGAGAGAGAGAGAGAGAGAGAGAGAGAGAGAGAGAGAGAGAGAGAGAGAGAGAGAGAGAGAGAGAGAGAGAGAGAGAGAGAGAGAGAGAGAGAGAGAGAGAGAGAGAGAGTACACTGAGATAAATAATGGCTTAATGTTTGTCCTCACTTTGCCTACCCCACTCTTCAATGGCTTCCCATTGGAATCTATTTTGTTCATTTTTATTTTGAAAAAATAATACAAGAGTTCATACAATCACTAATCCATAACAATGCTGAGAAAAATAAATCTCCTATCTCGATCTTGACTTGTACACAACTTAATGCTAAACTCTTTTGCATAATCTTCTCTCGATTCAAACTTCTTGAGTCTTCCTATTTATCCAATTTGCTTACATTCTTTGTGTGTGGCAATCACCCCTTGATTCCACTGATTTCTTC
This sequence comes from Lathyrus sativus, assembly GCA_963859935.3. Taxonomy (NCBI): domain Eukaryota; kingdom Viridiplantae; phylum Streptophyta; class Magnoliopsida; order Fabales; family Fabaceae; genus Lathyrus; species Lathyrus sativus. The sequence goes on along the minus strand of OZ012738.1, from coordinate 22,194,974 downwards.
AGTGATGAACTGTCTGAATATTTGAGAAGAACTCCACTTTTTCCGTAGTCTTCCATACACTTACTACCAATGTCACCTGGAAATAAGAACCTCCTTCTTTTCGTTGGAATTTGTCATCATCGTTGACAACAACCCCAATCTTGCAAGCTTTCTAAAAAACCTTACCAAAACTTCAAGAATGATTAGTTTTAAGACATCGTCTCCCTCAATCAATTACAAATATCTCATTATCAAGATCTGAAATCAAAACTAGAGGTTGAAGTTGAAAACAGTTTGTTGCAAGATTTTTTGAGTTTTCAAAAAATGAAGGGGTGTTGATTTCACAAATTTACAATGTAGATTATGAAATTGTTTATTGAATTGTTAAGTTGTGTTTTAAATAAGATGAAAAAATGAATTTATATGTGTTTGAGATTAAGCACAAAAATAGATGGAAAAAGTTAGTTAGATTCTAGTTAATGACATTTCATGATTTGAGTCAAACGAGCAAGTGAAGTGGAATAAGTAAACTTAAATAATTTGACCCATTTCTCATGTGATTCAAATCACCTTATAACTCTAATTCAGTCATAGAGGCTCATGATTCAAATCAAGTAAAAATTCTAATTCAAGTCAATTTGGACTGAGCTAAACAGAGAAATGTGAAAAACCACCTGATTCGAGTCAAGTGTAAAGTAAGATTCAAATCAAATGAAGGATAAGTGACCCTTATATGTCTGATTTGAATCAAGTACATCTTGTTATTCGAGTCAAAAGCTTCCTAATTCGAATCAAGTTAAAATTATGATTTGAGTGAGTGTGTTTGAAAAACTTTGGTTTGCTTCTTTTCAATTTGATTTGAATCAGGATATGTACATGATTCGAGTCGTGCACACACAATCTCAAATTTTCATGATATTCAAAATACTTTGAGATTTTCTTTTCAACCTAACTTGAATAATAACACACATGATTCTTGTTCCACTAACTCAACCAATTGACTAAAAGAATCATGATCAAACTCAAATATAACAATTGAATTATGCATGCTAAGAAATGAATTGATTCAAAACTTGATTCGAAGAGGTGCAGTCATGAAGAAGATTCAATAAACAATATTAAACGAAACGAAAGTGATAAAACAAGCAAAAAAACTATATTGGTGTTATCCCTTTAAATATATTAGGGACATGCAACTTCACTGAAGATTGAATGCAATTCATGCCTCACTTCACAATTTCTATTAAGAATCGTTCCTTTTATTTAAGAGGAAATACAGGTCATTTTAAGTATTCAAATTTATTCTGTCCCACACATTACTTTTCATTTTCTTATGACTTGGTGTCGGCCCCTCTCTACCACATTAGAAGCTCAAGTCCACTGTAGCAAGCACTACCTATCCATCGAATAATTCGGGTTCCATCACAAAACAATGACACTGTCTGTGGGAAGAAAAATATGGTTCCCGCATTTTCCACATTTAGATTTCCTCCAATTCTGATCTCCTATCTTCAAATTTCAAATCTAAGTTTCTTGATCTTCTTCCTCGAATCTCAACTTCCCTTCAAACAAATCATTCATAGAATTTATCAACCATGATGGCATACAAAGCAGCCACTTCATTGTTCAATGGCAAACCTCCATCACTGAAGTTGTTAAACATATACTTCATCTTCCTCAAATAGAAGAAAACCCAATGTTAGTAGCATCTCCATCCAAACCTTCGCAACAAGATCTTACTCCGCCCAAAATTATTCAAAGAATATTTCAAAATTTTCCATTCTTTGGATCCACATTGCAATTTCATCAAGGTGAACCTTTACATAGACCTTCACCACTATCGTTGATTACTCGATAGGAAGCACTCATAGACCTTCACATATTATAGGCTATCCTAAGAGTGCAAGGAGCTATTGACTTGGTGAACATTGTTCACAATCTGGTGCAACATAACAATTTGCAACTCCTAGTAGAAAATATGTTTAGGATTGAAGAGAGAATACAACATGTTAATCTAAATAATAACATTGTACGGGAAGTGACCTCTCAAAGAAGTTAATTGGCATTCCTGAGTTGGCCTCTATCAGAGTAGCAACACTGTAAGGAGAAATCCTGAGGTCATCGAGTCACCGTCATCACCAAATACACTAGATTCCCCCATGAATCATGAAGGGGGAAGCAATAGCCACACTCCCCCTTAAGGCCCTCCATCCTCAAAGGATGGAGGGATACGAAGAAGACACTTTGATTTTGGAGCGAAAAAGAAATCCTCTGTCCGCTTACATCCTCGATAGTAGGATTCCAGGATCACTAGAAAAACCTCCAAACTTCAAAGCTATGATGTGACCAGTGATCCCATATGAACATGTCCAACACGACAATTAATTATATTATTATCACGCCCACGGTGCCGCAAATGCAAGCTCTTTTCACTAAACTTGATTGGATATGTAATGATTTTGTTTAAGACCTTCTTATACGGAAGTATAAATTCTTGGAAAGATCTCTTAGAAGCCTTAACCACACATTTTACCCCGAAAAAGATACCTCGCAATGATGGATATGATCATTTGGGACCACTTAGGGAAATATTTATTAAGTAGGGAACAACCTTACGTTAAGTATGAAGTAAAAATCATGGATGAGAGAGGAGGATGAGGAGGGAGAAATCTCAGACTCAACCAAACATTTGAGAGATACGATGATTGTCACAAAGAAGAAGGAGAATGTGACCCTAAGTCTATATTTAACACTTGCACTCCTCTGAATACTTTGAGGGAGAAAATTTTGTAGGAGTGCGTAAATACCGAGTTCAAGGAGGTTAAGGTAAAAACTCCATACCCGATCAGCGAATCTTCTTAGACAGACAAGTCTAAGTACTTTTGTTTCCATAAAAGTCACAACCATAACACAAATTACTACATCTATCTAAAAGATGCAACAGAAGGGCAGATCAAGAAGGGGCAGTTGGATGAATACACCATAGATAATAAGAAAGGCCAAGGAAGCCACAAAGGTTTACCAAAGAAGAAGCGTTCCCCAGAGGGAGAAATCCCATAAGAAAATCATCAAAGTTGTTTCCAGAACCAGAGGGATAGATACCAGCAATAAAAAAGAATGCCATAAAGGGATGTGTCAATATATAACTTCCATCAATTGAGTCATCCCACGAGCAAGGAATTCTTCCAAGGGACAACGGAGAAGAAGATTGTCAAGATGATGGTCATGAACATGAAGGAGGGAAACACTTCAACTAGAGTTTCAGGTAGGCCAATCTTTAAAATATATGACAACAAAAAAGTAGGGGAATCCTAAATGAGATATTTCATCTAGCGATGATTTTTGAACAAGTGACTCCAAGCACAAAAATAATGGTGAACTGTGGTATTCATAAATCGTGATTAAATTAAAATTCAATTACTTAAAATAGTAGTTTGTGTTAGTATATTTAAATACAAAAACAAAAGTAGCAAAAAAATGGATGGATTGAAATATAAAGCAAAGTAAATTACTAAAAGTAAATAAAGAGAGTTAAGAGAGATTCCATTAAGATTTAATGAGGTTTGACTGATCTCTTAGCCTACTCCTCTCCTCAAGAATTTTTGTAAGAGTTCCACTAATAAAATATTTTGAGCTTTTACAAGGTTATGACCAATAACCTTATTACAATTGACTGAGAAATTTTAATAGGGTGATCCCTCATTTCAAGTAGAGCATTTCACAGGTTATGCTCACGAACTAATAACGAGATTTTGATCGGTTGATCTCGCAAATAAAAATAAAGGTTTTACCTGGATAACCTCAACAACCAAACAAGATAAACTTCAAAAGAACCAGTCTCTTAATAAAATAGTTGAACACTAGTATAAATAAAAACCTCACAAATTTATTTCACTCAAAAAGGCATCAAGATAAATTTTATTGAAGAAACAATAAAAAAAGATAGGTTAAAATGAGAATATAGTGAGTAGAAAATGAGTTCTAATGTATGAAATAGTGAGGAGGCACCTTCCTTATATAGGAGAAAATATATCTCAAAAAGGAAACAATCCATAGACTTTTTAATGCTCATAATCAATTATGTCGCAGGTATAATTAAATATGTAGTGTAAAAATTGAAAGTTTTCAAATTACATCGTTACTAATCAATTATCAACCTTAATAATCGATTATAAGAAGTTACACATGAGATGATCAACTAGCTCTAATGGATAATCATTTATTCAGTGTAATTTTTTCTCATAAGGGATTATTTAGGCTTGTAACCAAAGTGTAAAAATTACACTGAATAAATCACAAGAGTGCTCTAATGGATAATCATTTATTCAGTGTAATTTTTGCTCATAAGGGTGCTCAAAAACATTTTGTGAGTGTGTGAGAGTTGCCTTAGTAACTTATGAGTTACTCTAATACTTTTATAATACTCTGATCACTAAAACACTATGCTAAACACACGACCGATTAGAAGAACTTTCACACTTTATCTCATTCACGACTTTAAAGATTCAAGTTCCTTAATATCACATTAGGTTGAAGGGGCTAATGTAATCATAATCCAATTCCTTTATGTTGAAGGGAATAAAATGTCTATCACATTGATAACAAATATACTTTAGGTTGTGTTGATTTAGTTTGAAATGTTATAATGCATAAGTCTCTAACTTGATTGAAGTTGTTTAGCTTAAAGATAATTTTACATTGCATACCCTAATCATTTATATCAGACACATTGCATTTAGTTCAATAGCATAAGGCATTTAATCTCTTGTGGTATTGGAACATATGAATGTCCCTTTAAAAAATTCCAACTTTTTAGTTCCTTAGTATCAGATTTCATGTTTTTTTTATGTGTTCCCCTTTCACATGTGAGGCTCTGATCTGACCTGATCAGAAGGGGACCAAGGGCTCGCCACACGTCGTTAACCTGTTTCCTGTTCACCGGTGTTGAAAGGAGATGGGGGGTGTACCTGCAAGACACTCCAATGCCAAAGTAAGAGTTTGGACAGAGTGACAGCAAATACAGAAAAGGGGTAAGAAGAAAATACTTGACCCTCTTGGAGAAGAGGGTATTTATAGAGAGACTCAAGCGCAGGGCCAACGGTCATTTGAGTTGGGCTGGATGGCCAGGTCCAACCCAAGTGACTGCTAGGGCTTACGTGGCGTATTGAAGACTAGAACGTGGTCTTTGCCCTAGTTCAACTGCTCCGTGAACTCCGGAAAGTGGGCTGACCTGCTCTTTCGGAGGTGGGCAGTTGGTGGATGACGTGTCCCCGCGGAGGGGAGCACGTGGAGTACGTGTGAGGGACACATTATTCTGCTCGACAAGAGAGAAGGTCCTGCTCGTGAAGGGACATTGCTTGCCCTGCGGGGACTCTGTGCTCGACGACTGTGGCCCAAGCTGGATTGGGCTTGGCAGAATATCATTGGGCTGCGCCTTCCCGGTCAATCCGGGGCCCAGGCCAGAACAGGCTCATTTGTAGATGTGACATTGGAACATATGAGTTGAAATCTTTTTAATGTTTCCACGTTATTAAATTCCAACAATTTATTTGTTTTAAAAATGAAGTCAATTGAAATAAATATTTTTCTATTTAAAATTAAAAATAAATATTTTTTAATAAAAACATAATGTGAAAGACATGGTATTTAAAAGAAACTCAGGTATGAGTGTTCTTTGTGGTAACAACCAGCTTCTCACTTCTCAGCAACACAGAGTAAAAACCAACACTTTCCAATTATAACAATATCGGCACCAAACAACAATGGCTTCCAAGAATTATTAGTATCAAAACCTTCTTTTTTTCAAATCGTGGATTTAAATAAGAATTGGAAATAATTAAGGAAAATCAACAAAATTAAACAAAAAAAAATCCCAAATATTGGATTACAAACTACCAGATGAAGCAATAATTCAATTCCTAAAAAATTAACAATTAAGAACAACCAAAAATCAAAATAAAACTTTAACCATAACCCCTAAATCTGTAAAGAGTTCTTCATAGATTAGATCACTGATACATTTCATCTTCGCCAACTTCACACCATAATCATATTCCATAGTTGTTTGAGTTCTTCATAGATTTGTAAATATTATTTGTTATCTTCATTAACATTTTTTCCCTGAAGAATCATCTTCACCAACTTCACACCATAATCATATTCCATAATTATCTCCACCAACTTCACAGGAAAAATATAGAAATGGTACAGAAAAAGAGAAGAGAAGAAGATATTTTTCAATTTCAGATATGCGACCTCTATCTTCTTCTCCTTCGAACCACCTTGATCGGCACCCAAAATCGTCGGTCGCTGCTAAAATCAACCACACCACTTGATTCTGACCAATGCACCTTCCTGAATCAATTAACGCCCTCAATAACCTCTCACGCTCTCACAACGTATGATATTATTTGTGTTAACTTTAGTTCTAGGGTTCTTGGATTTGCATGTTTCTAGGGTTCTTTGTGTGTGTTGTTATATTTAAGCCCGAAAAACATAGAGAAGAGAGCATGGTCGACTCATAAACCACATGGAGAGTTTTTCTTTGCTCTTTGTATTTTAAGGCTAACTAAGAAAAATTGAAGAATGTGATTCTAGGGTTTGTTTCAAGGGAAAGGGGATGAAACGATGAAGAAACTGAAGTTGTATGACTCTATTTATATAATTTCTTTTTATAATTAATAATAATAATATAAATTATAATTTTTTTATAAATAATATACATTTAATGATGTAGCAATATCATTTAGTAAGTGGGACCAATTTTAATGTGTCATGTCATAGGTTTGATTGACAAGTGAAAGGGGGCCACCCAAAAAAAAACACATAATATGATAAAGAGAGACCAAATAAATAGTTTTTTTTAAAGGATTACTAAAAAGTTAGAAAAATCATAAAATGGAGACTAAAACTGCATTTAAGACTACAACATTGAGAACATATCATATATCTTATGACATGACCGTTATTTTAATTTTCATCTTGATCTTGAGAACCAACGTCTTGTCTTTTATTTATGATAACACCATAAATAATTGAAGTTAGATTACTAATACCCTTCAAAACAAATGGTGGTATACTAGTTTACTCTGAATTTTAATTCATATATTCTATTGTGAGTTATGTCAAGGAAAAAAAAATCAAAATCTCCTTCTTTTCAAAAAAATAATTATTTCAGCTCAAGATTTATTGAACTTTTACATATTAATTTATCTGGTTCAACAAGAGCATTTTTTGTTGATGATAAGAAGGATGGATTTTTCGATGTAGATGACTATACTATATGAATATGGGTTAAATTTCTTTCTAACAAAGGATTATCATATTCTTTGTTTTTTTTACTAGTGCAAAATAATATATATATATATATATATATATATATATATATATATATATATATATATATATATATATATATATATATATATATATATATATATATATATATATATATATATATATATATATATATGTTGACAAAATACATGTTTTGATCCTTTAACTTTACCTCTGGGTCCATTTTGATCCCTCAATTTTAAAAGAGGCCAATTTGATCCTTTAACTGTTTAAATAACTCCATGTTAGTCTTTTCTGTTTGCTCAGTTAGTCAAAGTCAAATTTAGGATCCAGGTGGCGCAAACATGTTACTGAGGTGGATACGAGGTTAGTCATAAAGGCATATGAACCCTAGCAAGAGCAACTCACGAAGGAGGATTCAACTGCGATTTGTGAAAGGAGGAGAGTAAGCGAAATAGGAAGCTTGTTTGAAGGTGAAATCTAAGAAACCATGATCTATTACAGGTTTTTTCAATAAATCTTTATGCAATTTTAAACTGTTATAGTTTTAGGGCTTAGGTTTAGGTGTTTATGATTTTTGAAATCTTTCTTTGTTAATGTTTATAGTTTCTTATTTTAAGGTTTAGTTTTTTTAATGTTTATGGTTTCTAATTTTAGGGTTTAGTTTGAAATGGGTGAATATTTACATCTCAGAATTCATCATAGTGGTTAATTCATTGATGAGGAATTTAGTGTAAATGAAGGAGAAACATTTGATGATTTAAAAGTAGAGGTTGACAGTTGGAGTTATTTTGAGTTGTTAGGTTGCTTTAAGGAGTTAGATTATAATGAAATAGAGAAAATATATTACAGGGATCCCTCATTTGGGATGAATATGGTGGTTGATGACTAAGGTATCCTAGAGATTGTTGATCTTTATAGGGTGAATCTAAGTGTTGATATCTATATTCAATACACTTTTGTATTAGTCTGGGTATTATGATGCCCCCCTTGATGACATAGAATTAGATCATGATGACATTGTAGATGAATGTGAAGAAGTGCCTGCTAAAATGTATGAAGAAGTGATTATTGGGAAGTTGAAGGGTAGGGAGTTGAGATAAGCTGAGATGAAGGAAAGTGAGGCAAATGAAGCTGAGTTGAAGGAAGCTGATCCAATCATGATAATATGCACGAGGGTGGTGAAATTCATGATGATATTAGTTCTGATGACACTGAGGATGAGAGCTTCAATTATGATAGTATTTTGGAGATAGCTTTTGATGATGATTCTGATGAGTATGATGATTTTAAGGAAGATGAACTTGCTAATCTAATTGACTATGAACATGAATATGATCAATAGGGAAAAGAAAAAAATGGAAAGAAAAGTTCAGAGAAGAGAAAGAAGAATTTAAATGGAGTGATAATGAGAGTGAAGAGCTAGAAAGTGGATGTAAGAGTGATGGTAGCAATGGAGTTAGAAAAAAGAAGTACCACATGTTCAAGTTAGAAAAATATGTATCCAATTACAAATGGGAGGTAAGATTGTATTTTAGTACCAAAGGTGATTTTAAGGAAGCAATAAGGGTAAAGGTTAGACGTAAAGATGGATGTGATTAGGAAGTATATTGTGTTAAGTTGTCAAATGAGGATTCTTGGCAACTAAAGAAGGCAGTTGACATTCATAGTTGTAGTAGAGAGTATAATGTGAAAATGACGAGTACTAAATAGTTGAGCAAAAGGATTCAAAATTCCTTGGAAAAAACTCTAGGATTAAGATTAAGGATATAAAGGAAAAGCCACAAAAGAAGTGAAATGTAGGGGTCAATAAGACATAAGATCTATATTTACAGCTAGAGACATGGTTGATGGTTCTTTCCTAGGGGATTATACTAGAATTTATGACTATTGTCATGAGGTATGAAGAACAAACCTAGGGTCAACAGTAAAACTAAATGTTTAACTTGTTCAAGAAGGTATTGATGATCAAATACCCCTTTTCAGAAGAATATACATATACTATGCAACATGTAAGGAAAGCTTTAAGTTGTTTAGACATTTCATAGATCTTGATGGTTACTTTTTAAAAGGCCTTTCTGGAGGGAAAATCCTGGCAGACATAGGTAGAGATCTCAATGATCAAATACTGCCAATGGATTTTGCAGTAGTGAAAGGTGAAAATAATGATAGTTGGACATGGTTTTTGGAGCTTCTTATTGATGACCTTGGAAGTAGAACTGAATGTATCACATACGCATTCATTTCTGATTAACACAAGGTATGTTATATTCTTTGTTTCTGTTGTTATGTTTATGTTTGATGTTATATTTTTTGTTTCTGTTGTTATGTTTATGTTTGATGTTATATTTTTGTGTTTTCATTTCTAATTGTTGTTATGTTTCTGTTTATGTTATTATCATTTCTAATTGCATGGTCTATTACCTGAAATGGATGAGCTTCTACCTACTGTTGAACAACAATTCTGTGCCAGGCACCTGTATAACAACTTTAGGAAGAAGTTTTCTGGAAAGATGTTGAAGGAATTCATATGGAAGGCTTCAAAATCAACCTACTCATAATCATGGGAAAAAGAAATTAAACGGATGAGAGTTCTCAATGAAGATGCCTTCAAACACGTGTTGAGCACTCCACCAAGATTCTAGAGTAGATCATACTTTAAGACACATGACAAGTGTGGTGTTATTCTAAATAACATGTCAAAAGCTTGTGATGCCAAATATTATTGGTACACACCACATATTTATAATGTGTGTTTGGTATAAACCACAAATTATTTTGGTTTTATGTGTCAACGGGTGTAAACTAAACAATTAGTCTCAATTGATAAAATGTGTTCTAAACCAAACAACTAGTGTTAATTGGTATAATGTATAATAAACCAAATAAATAGGGTCAACTGGTATAATTTGTTATTCAACCGAATTTTAAAACCAGCCAAATTAATATAAATCATTAAACTTATATTAACTGATATAAACAATTCAATTTGTAAAAATTAACTGATATACTTATGCCATTCAAACTGATAACCACTAATCCAAACATTAATCAGTTCAAATGTTACAAACTGATACAAACAGATGCAACCTAACACAAAATGATTATCTGAAAATAATTACATGTTCTTACAACATCCTAAATACAAACAAAGAGAAAATAATACAAAAGATAATCTTCCACAAATTTTTCCAGTTCACCATCTTGCTTATGTTCCTCATTTGTAACCCTAAGATTTTCGGCCTCCATTTTTGTTGCATCAACTTCTTTTGCTAGCTTCTCCAACCCACTTTTTTACTTCATCATAAATTGGTCCTTCTCATCTACCACATCCTCATTGAACAAATAAAAAAATTCACACCCAGCTTGCGTAAAACCCTGTATAAATTAAGCAAATGGTTTATATCAGTTGAAATTGTGAAGTACAAATATTTCAAAATATTTCTTACCATAAAATGTCGACAACCCCAAAATTATTTTCCAAAATTCGTAAAGGTTGATGCCTTGCAAAGAACAGACATGTCTCCACAATGAAAAATAGATTTCCATCACAAATTTGAGCTTGTGTATACATTAGAATCAAAACATATACAGGTCTTCTGTTTAGATATGTTTGAATAATGCCCAAAATTCACTGTTAATGGAACCTTAGATTTCAATGAACAATTTTAGTTCAGAATTAAATAATTCATAAACCCTAATTTGATTTGAAGAGAAAAGGAACCAGAAGGGGACGAAACTCAGGGTGGAAATGAAGAAGATGATTGTTAATTGTCAACTCACCTGTCACCCGCACATAAATAAACGTCGTTTGAGCAAAATAGACAAAAAAATGACTTTTGTAACACTATTGAATAATTAAATGATCAAATTGACCTCTTTTAAAATTAAGGGACCAAAATAGATCAAATGATAAAATTAAAGGAAGAAAAAAAAAGAATGATTTGCCTTTTTTTTAAAGAAAATGGTATTATACACAATGTTTCATCTTCTAACACATTGTAGTGAAACAATGTTCTATGAAAACAAATATATCTCATTAAAATATACCAATAACCATAATTCATGAAACAAATGTTACAAAATACTTTTAAATAAAAAGAATTCATGTTTTTTATTACATTAAAAATAGAATCTAAATAAGATTTATCTTAAATATAACTCCCTATATAAATTGTTGAAAGAAATAATATATACTTTATTTTTTAAACTTCTTTATTTACTATAATATATTTTATCAATTTTTTTTAAAAATGTTTTTATAAAAAAAAACAATTCAAATCCCACTTTTTTGTTTGAAAAAGAATTTAAGGGCGAACCTTGATATTAACTTGTGTAGCATGTTAAACTATGAAGTTTAATATTAGATAAATTAGATTATCTTGACAAAAAAATATTACATGTACTTTTTTATATGGATCCTCTCATTCTCTTTTTCTCTAATATTTCCGTGATACTCAAATCTTGGCCATTCATTTACTTTATTTATTCATCTCTTATGAATTTCATTATTTTTTATGGATTTTATCAACCATTGGATTACAAAAAAGATAAATAGTTTAACCATAAAAATTGGTGAAGATCCAAATCCGCATTTTTCATTTCGAAGTATAATAATAGAAATATTCATTATTATTTACTAAAAAAAGAATAAAAAAATATGACACATCCTATCATTATAAAAAAAAATCTCAAAATCTAATTTTAGCTACTACTAGATTTATCCTTGGAAAAAAGCAACTACTAGATATACGCAAAAAGAAAAATGTATAAATTTAGCAAGTATCCAATATAGAAAAAGAGATAAACAAAATAATTTGTATTAAAAATAGCAATAAGTAAATCAATTTAATGGTTACTAATAAACAAACCCAGATTAGTCGGAGCTAAGCTCAATTAGCCACCAACAATAATTAACCTTATCATCTATTCATCCTAATCCTTCACCTTCTCATCATTATAAGTATCCTCACACTTTCATCAAACAGAAACAAACAAAAAAAAATTAAAAAACAAAAAAATATATATTTGTCTCTGTCGTTTCGTCCCTTCGATCTTTAAATCTTAATTTGTATTTGAGTTATAACCTTAATTATAATCATTATGGGATTTCTTGACAAACTTTGGGACGAAACGTTGGCGGGTCCCTTACCTGAATCGGGTTTGGGTAAACTTCGAAAGTATAACTCTTTCTCTGCAAGCTCCGGCTTCCAGTCGCCGCTGCCGGTGAAGGAAGATGTTCCTATTACTCGTAGCATTATGATTATTAGAAGCAATTCTAACTTTGGTAGAGGCACCGTTTCGGAACCTGTTTCTCCTTGTTCTTCTACACCTATATCCCCTCGCACCCCTTTATCACGTAATAATATTCATTTACAAAAATATCGATATTGTTAAATTAGACTCTATCACCGACTTAGAACTCTGACTCTTATGATTGTGTAAATTTCTTATTTTGCAGCGGAGACACCGGGCGACAATTTTAAGAAATTCACAAGAAGAAAATTGCAGATTGATTCAGAGAGCTCCGACAATCGAAGTCCGACTATTTTTAATTGATTATTTTTTAATTCAACAATGAGAAATTACTCATGAACTTTAAGTTTTTCATGCTTTTTTAATGTCTAACTTTTCTAATAGTTTTATGGTTTTTTTTTTTTGCAGGGTGATTTTATGAGTGCTTTGGATCGTTGTTAGAGAGAAAGGAAGTAAGGTGTTTTGCATTGAACATCGTCATTTGGGATATAATTAATATTGATTTTTTAATTTCTTAGTGGAATCATATAGCATGTAGTTGCTATTTTTATATATTGTATATATTGTGTATATAATGTATATTACTATGTGTAATATAAAGTACATATAGGCTATAAGTTAGTGGCCAGAGCTTCAAGAGATTTTGAGGGAGTGAAGGAGTACAAAGAAAGTCACTAGAAATATATTTTGTATTATGTTTTTTATTTGATGAGTTTTTGGGTGGTGACTATTGTAAATATGAATTGTGTACTCTGAATTCTGTGTGGAACTCAATGAAGCTAGAATTTTATTATGTTTTTGTTGTTGTTGTTAAATCTATTTTGCTTAGTTGTGTTTAATGTTGTAAGTTTAGAATTAAGTTGGTTTGCTTACGTTAAATTTTAATAATTTAAAATGTTGAAAATTCAAACATGGAGATGTAGCTTATACGGTAGAGTGTTTGTTTTGCATATGAGAGTTATAGGGTTTGATACACTCCATCTCCATCTTAGCCTTTTTAATTTGTGTTATTTATCTCATGGACACAGTTCACCTTTTAATTTGTGTTATTTATCTTATACCCATTCATATTTTAATTTGCGTGATTTATCTCATATGCACAACATAGGAATGTAATTACACGACAGAACACTAGCTCTGCACTTGAGAGGTATTGGGTTTGATACATTGCAACCCCATTTTAGCCTTTTAATTTTTATTTATTTATCTTATACGCGTATTCCACCTTTTAGTTTGTCTGATTTATCTCATGTGTAGAATTCACCTTTTAATCCATGTGATTTATCTCATATGCACAATTCACCATTTAATTTGTGTGATTTATATCTTATGCATGATGTGGGGATGTAGTTTACATGGTAGAGCACTCGCTTTGCACCCGAGAGGTATGAGGTTTGATACCCCGCATACCTATTTTAACCTTTTAATTTGTTTGATGTGTCTCCTACACACAGTTTACCTGTAAATTTGTGACTTATCTCATATGCACAAACATGGAGATTTAACTTACATTGTATAGCGCTCACCTTGCACCTGAGAGGTACGTGGTTTAATACTCTACATCCCCATTTAGCCTTTTAATTTGTGTATTTTATCTGATGCGCATAAGTAACCTTTTAATTTGTGTGATAAATTTTCTACACACAACATAGGGATGTTACTTACATGGTAAAGCGCCCTCTTTGCACCCGAATAGTACGGGGGTTGGATACTTTACATCTCCCTTTTAGCCTTTAAACTTGTGTGATTTATCTCATGCGCACAAGTCTCCTTTTAATTTGTATGATTTCTCTCATACACACAATTCATTTTTTAATTTGTGTGATTTATCTCATAGGTACAACCTGGGGATATAAATTACGATTTGCACTCGAGAGGTATGAACTTTGATACCCCGCATCCCCATCTCGGCCATTCAATTTGTTTGATTTCTCTCATACGCACAATTCACATTTTAGTTTATGTGATTTATCTCATAAGCATAACCTGGGGGTGTAGCTTACATGGTAGAGCGCCCACTTTACACCCGAGAAGTATGGGATTTGATACCCTACATCCCCATTTAGCCTTTTAATTTGTGTGATTTTCTCATACACACAATTCACTTTTAAATTTGAATGATTTATCTAATTCACAAAAAGAATCTTTTAAATTGTTTTGTTTATCTCATACGCACAAATAGGGATGTAGCCTAAATGGTACAACACTAGCTTTTCACTTGAGAGGTATTGGTTTTGATACCCTCAAATCCTCATTTTATACTTTTAATTCATGTGATTCATCTTATGCGCACAATTCATCTTTTGATTTATTTAATTTATCTCATACACACTTAATGGGGATGTTGCTTACATGATAGAGCACTCGCCTTGCACCCGAGTAGTACAGGTTTTGATACTCTACATCCCTATTTAGAACTTTAATTTGTGCGGTTTATCTCATACGCACAATACACCTTTCATTTTGTGTGATTTATATCATACGCATAACATAAGGGTGCGTCTTTTATGGTACATCACTCGCTCTACTTTTGAAAGGTACGGGGCTCGATTCCCCACATACATGTTTACCCTTTTAATAGGTTTGATTTATCTCATATGCACAATTGACCTTTTAATTTGTGTAATATATCTCATATGTATAACATGGGGATGTAGCTTACTTGGTAGAGTGCCCCCTTTGCACCTGAGTAGTACAGGGGTTTGATACCCTGCATCTCGAGTTATGCTTTTTAATCTATGTGATTTATGTCAAACACACAATTCACCTTTTAATTTGTTTTATTTATCTCATATGCATAATTCACCTTTTAATTTGTGTGATTTTTCTCTTATGCCCAATTCACCTTTTAATTTGTGTGATTTATCTCATACGCACAACATAGGGATGTAGGTTACATGGTAGAGCACTCGCTTTGCACCTGAGAAGTATGGACTTTGACACCCCACATCTCCATTTTATCCTTTTAACATTTGTGATATATCGCATACGCACAATTCACCTTTTAATTTGTGTGATATATCGCATACGCACAAGTCACCTTTTAATTTGTGTGATTTATCTCATAAGCACAATTGACATTTTAATTTGTGTGATTTGTCTCATACATATATTTCACCTTTTAATTAGTGTGATTTATCTCATACGCACATATTACGGATGTAGCTTACATGGTAGAGCGCTCGCTTGGCACCCGAGAGGTATGGAGCTTGATACCTTGCATCCTCAGTTAGCCTTTTATATTATGTGATTATCTCATAGGAACAATTCACCTTTTAATATGTGTGATTTATCTCATGCATACATTTGACCTTTTAATTTGTATGTAGATTTTATGGTACAACGCTCGCTCTTCTTTCGAGAGGTACGGGGTTTGATTCCTCGCATTCCCATTTTAGCCTTTTAATTTGTGTGATTTACCTCATGCAGACAACTGACCTTTTAATTTGTATGATATATCGCATACGCATAACATGGGGATATTGCTTACATGGTAGAGATCCATCTTTGCACCAAAGTAGTACAGGGGTTCGATACCCTATATATCCATTTTAGCCTTTTAATTTGTGTGATTTATCTTAGAAGCACATTTCATGTTTAATTTGTATAATTTCTCTCATACACACAATTCATATTTTAATTTGTGTGATTTATCTCATACACAAAACATGGGGATGTAGCTTATATGGTATATCATTCATCCTTAACCTAAGAGGTACGGGTTCAATTACCCACATTCCTATTTATCATTTTAATTTGTGTGATACATCTTATACAAACAATTCACCTTTTAATTTGTGTGATATATCTCATACACACATCATGGGGATGTAGCTTTCATGGTAGAGATCCCGCTTTTCACTTAAGTAGTACGGGGGTTCGATACCTTGCATCTCCATTTTTTTAGCCTTTTAATTTGTGTGATTTATCTCATACACACAATTTAACTTTTAATTTTATTTATTTATCTCATACCCACGACATGGGAGCGTAGCTTTTATGGTATAATGCTCACTCTACACTCGAGAGGTACGAGGTTTGATTCCCTGCATCCCCATTTTAGCCTTTTAATTTTGTAATTTATCTCATACGCACAATTCACCTTTTAATTTTTTTGATTTATCTCATTTGCACAAAATGGGGATATAGCTTATATGGCATATCACTCGCTTTGCACCCGAGATGTATGGGCTAGCTTATATGGCATATCACTCGCTTTGCACCCGAGATGTATGGGCTTTGGTGCTCCACATCTCCATTTTAGCCTTTTAATTTGTGTGATTTCTGTCATATGCACAATTCACGTTTTAATTTGTGTGATATATCACATATGCACAACATAGGGATGTAGCTTACTGTGTAGATATCCCGCTTTGCACTTGAGTAGTACAGGAGTTCAATACCCTGCATCTCCATTTTAGCCTTTTAATTTGTCTGAATTATCTCATAGCACAATTTGTATGTTTTCTCTCATACACACAATTGACCTTTTAATTTGCTCTATAGTACAGAGGTTTGATCCTCTACATCTCCATTTTAGCTTTATAATTTGTATGGTTTATCTCTTATACACAAGTCACATATACACAAGTCACATTTTAATTTGTGTGGTTTATCTCATTCGGACAATTTAACTTTCATTTTGTATGATTTATCTCATACGCACAACATGGGGATGAAACTTACATGGTTGAGCGCTCCCACGTAGCTTTTTAATTTGTGTGATTTATCTTTTAATTTTTTAAATTTATTTCATACCCACAACATAGTGATGTAGCTGTTAGACGAAGGCAGCTAATCTAGAGGGGGATGGATAGATCCGAACTTAAAAAGTTACTTTTAACATCTGTTTTTCAAAAATTAACGGCTAGCAAAAATGACCCGGATTGAATCGTCTAAACTGAAACACTATCGAAAAGTTTAGATATGCGTATATGAAAATCAATCGATGATAATAATAGCTTTTTAATTTGTTTGATTTATCTCATACATACAATTTATCTTTTAATTTTTTAAATTTATTTCATACCCACAACATAGTGATGTAGCTGTTAGACGAAGGCAGCTAAGCTAATCTAGAGGGGGATGGATAGATCCGAACTTAAAAAGTTACTTTTAACATCTGTTTTTCAAAAATTAACGGTTAGCAAAAATGACCCGGATTGAATCGTCTAAACTGAAACACTATCGAAAAGTTTAGATATGCGTATATGAAAATCAATCGATGATAATATAGCTTTTTAATTTGTTTGATTTATCTCATACATACAATTTATCTTTTAATTTTTTAAATTTATTTCATACCCACAACAAAGTGATGTAGCGGTTAGACGAAGGCAGCTAATCTAGAGGGGATGGATAGATCCCAACTTAAAAAGTTACTTTTAACATATGTTTTTCAAAAATTAACGACTAGTAAAAATGACCCGGATTAAATCGTCTAAACTGAAACACTATCGAAAAGTTTAGATATGCGTAAATGAAAATCAACCAATAATAATAATAATAATAGATAAATGAATCAATATGCTTTAATCACAATCCCTTAAAAGCTACTCATCAAATAAAGCTATTTCCATCTTAGTCATTCTGAGACACGAACCATTTGCCATTATTGTTACAAACATCATGGAAACATTTTCAATTCTTAGTCAGTCTGACGCTGCTATAGCTGAGATGCTTGAGTTTTCTGGATTAATTGAGGACATGGTGCATTGCACTGAATTTGAGCATATACCTACAACAATTGATGCTTCTTTCTAGACTATTGTCAATGTTTCTATTTCCTCTGAATTACATAATGCTTTATTGATGGCTGGTGTTTTATGGTACCTTTGCCATTGCTGCTTCAGTATGACCCTACTGCAGAAGAATCTAATGCAACAGAATCACATGGTATTGGTGTTAGTGTTCAAATTGAAAATAATATGCATGTTGCAAGAGCATCGGAGGCTTTGTCAAAACTCAGTGGTTTTCATGACAATCAGGAAGCCGCTGACGCCCTTAAAGATAATTCGCGTAACGTGGCAGCGTCCTGGTGAGAATGGTCTTCGATGTAGATTTAGCTCGGTCCACGGCAGTTCTGAACATCAATGTATTTGCCTAAGATAGAATCAAATGACACCAAACGATTGTGAGAAGTCGCCTCATGAACGTTGATGAAGAATCGGCTCCCTTATATCAATAAAAGGGATCGCGCAACTCGATTGTTGGTTACGTAGATTTTGTCCATATAAGTTCCTCGTCTCTATTTCCAGTTGGTTCTAGTTCTTTGTGTTTACTTTAAAATCTTGACATTAAAAACTAAACTTATGTTATGTCCATTACCGCACAGTGGTGGTGTCTGATTAAGTGTTGTGTCATCCACTTATATGACAGCAAGCCATTATGAAACTGAGAAATCTATTTTATTGAATAGTCAGAAAGAAAGCCTGTGTACATGCTTCATCCTTCCTTGAACATGAATCAATGATAACTCTTTTAGTGTTACGCATACGGCTGATTTGGTCAAGTGCTGGTTGAAGAATGTTGAAAAAAACCCAAGCTATGGCTGGAGTTATAGGTAACAGAGGTGCTAAACCGCAGGCATCTTATGGCGGTTCAATTATGTCAACTATTTGTTGTGCTGCAAATGTAGGCTTACAGGCTCCGAGGGTTGAGAATATTTTCCTATTCCTGAGCATATTACAGGCTTACATGATAAAAATGTACTAAACAAGCATGGTAAACCATAAAGATGAGAAATATCTAAAGTTGTCGGTCACAAATTTTAGAAGAAACATGCGGCCCATTAGAAAATAAAACATCTCAAAACTATCCCATGAGTATTGAAATACAAGTGGTCGGAATTATGCTTAGGAAAAGAGATTCATCAAGAGACACCGTCGATCTAAACTAAGATTTTGGAGTATATAACATAGATTAATTATTATTATTATTGATGGATATTATTATTGTTGGATAAGACGAGTCTCTTCTTTTCTTTTAGAGGGTGGGAGACACTTCCTCTTTTTTAATTCTTAAAAGTCAAAAGAAATTAGGTCCTATCGAGGAGCCTGAAGAAAAAATTATGTTCAAAAGAAATCAAGATGTCACATAATGACCCAAGTTTAAGCCCAGAGCTGGTGAGTAATCATTCAAAGGTCAGAAACTTTCCACATAATCGGTTGCGGTCGGGTAATGTTTAATAAAACCTCTAGCCTAAATGAAGTCCAAGAAACTTGAAACCTTTGATATAATCGGCTGCGGTCAAGTAACGTTTAATAAAACCTCTGACCTAACTAAAGTCCAAGCAATTCGAAGCATCTGGCATAATCGGCTGCGGCCGGGTCATGCAAAATAGAAGCCTCTGAACTCCATTTAATGGAAACCCCTATAGGGCTATAAATGTCGGTCATGCAAAATAAAAGCCTCTGATCTCCATTTAACGTCAACCCTCATGGGGCTCTGAACATCAGTCATGCAAAATAAAATCCTTTGACCTCCATTTAACGCCAACCCCCATGGGACTCTGAACGTTGGTAATGCAAAATAAAAGCCTCTGACTCCATTTAACGTCAATCCCCACGAGGCTTTGAACGTCGGTCATGCAAAATAAAAGCCTCTGACTCCATTTAACATCAACCCTCATGGGACTCTAAACGTTGGTCCTGCGAAATAAAAACCTCTGACCTCCATCTAACATCAATTCCCTTGAGGCTCTGAACGTCAGATAGGTTAGTAAAATCCATATCCTTTTAAAAATACCAAATCAACATACTTATGGCCAGGTCAAGATAATGTACTTAGGACCTTCAAGTGCGTCTTATGATACACGCGTCTTATTAGAGCAAATCGTTGACTCATTAAGAATTATTATTCTACATATATCCCGGTCAGGGCGTGTGAACCCGACTTAATGGTCTGGGGCCGACCAAATCTTATTTAATTAGAGTATTGTGAAGTAAGTCGGTAATAGAGCCTAGATTACCACAATACTCAAAACCTACATGGTTATTACAAATCTAAGAACGAGACCAAGCATTGAGATGTTTAAAATAGAGCTTCAGTAGGTCGAGATCCCACTGGACCTCTCCGACTTCTTTATGACTGGAACTTACCAAGTTCTACGATGACTAAATTCGTCAAAGACCATTGAAGCTCTCTGACTTCTCCATGCCTAGAACTTACCAAGTTCTACGATGGCTAAATTGGCCAAAAACTATCGAGACTCTCCGACTTCTCCATGTCTTGAACTTATCGAGTTCTACGACGCCCATAAGTTAAGATCCTACTAGGGCTCTCCGACTTTTCCATGTCTAGAACCTATCGAGTTCTACGACACCAACAAATCGAGATCCCATTGGGACTCTCCGACTTTCCTATGTCTTAAAATGGTTAGGAAACTCTGTCGACTTAGAGTAGTGATGGAAATTGACTTCTCCATAAAAGTCTTCATGACAAAGAGATAGAGGTGATCTTACAAGAAAGACATCAGCATTACTCTAAAAAACACCCATTATCACACGTCAGCAGGGCACGAGACAATTGCTAGATTAAACCAAGTCGGATGGAAATACTAACCATTCAAGAGGAAAGAATTTTGGGATTCACTTTCCGAACACTTTATCCTGTTGGGACTCGTGGTCGTGGGGATTATGTACACCTCGAAATTCTCATAGCCGAGTTATGAGTCACTAGGTCCGAGAGATGAATGTCGGACATGTCAATTAATTGAAAAGATAATTGAGTTTCTACTTATAAAATGAACCTAGGCTATAGGGATCTCAGTGGCACGTTCATACAATGTGTACAAATCGGTATAACGACTATAAGGTATATACATCCCGGATTTCGATATGCTCGGAATGACGTACTCGGACAAGAGGCATCCATTTTGGATTCTAGAAAGGATAGCCAAAGGTCATTCACCGATTATGAAATTAGGAATTGTCCCTTACAACATTCTTCCATAAATCAAATAGTGTTATGACATCCATCAATGAAGGACAATTATAATTGTTATCCTACTAATGACCATCAAAATCATACTTATGTCATAAATATTAATAATTGAGTGAGTCTCTTAGGATCTTAAGGAGAGGGAGAATAATAGTATAAATAAGGAGGTCCTGGAGATCAAAAGGGTAGGATGAATATCATAGAAAGGAGAATTAGGTGAGAGCAATATGCGTGTAAGACTCAGGGATCCTAAAAATGAACTGATCACTTCAACCTTCCCTATATTGATCACATACACATTAACCAGTCGTTTATGGGCTTCCCCGACTAGCATTAAGGAGGTTAATCTTTTGATGTTTTTTAATTATATATATATATATGTGTGTGTGTGTGTGTGTGTGTGTGTGTGTGTGTGTGTGTGTGTGTGTGTGTGTGTGTGTGTGTGAAAATTTAAATAAGATTAAATTTTTATTTTAGTCCATTTATGAAATTAATCTTTCTATTATATTTTTAAATTGTTTTGATTCTCTTACCGTTTTATGCTTTCAAAATTATTGATGTTATTTTTTAATGATTTTTCAAAGATATACTGACATGTAACGTTTCACTTAGACAATTCTTTTACTATATCATTTCTAATTAATCAAAAAATTTACAACATAAAATAAAAACATTTATAAATAATTTTATGAATTCATAAAATCACAAATTATAAATTAAAAAAAAAGAACCCATTAAAAATTAAGTACAAAATATGAATTAACAAATTTAATTGATCAAGTAATTAAATAAAATTGAAAGAACCAAAAATATGTGGAAATCGATAACTATCTACTCAGTATCTCTTTTCAACAACTCTTTCTTAGCTACATTTTTTGAAACTACTAAAAATATAGGCAAAATACTCATTTGCGTCCCTTAACTTTAGCTTGGGGTCCAGTTTGCTCCCTTAACTTAAAAAAGTGTCAAGTTGATCCTTTAACTTTTAAAATGGTATCAATTGAGTCCTCACCGTTAGTTCTCCCCACACGTCTGTTCATTTTGTGTACGCGGCAGATGACTTGGCAAATATCTTCATCATGTTGTTTCCTTCTCCTTCCTCATGTCGTTCCCATACTGCGACTGGAATTTGTTTTGTCATTCCTTCCTCCTTCCCAATCCCAAATCCTAAAAGTAATCTAGGGTTTTTGTTTTTGGCAAGCATGAGATCTGGTTGTTCGTCCTCCATGTTGAAACAAGAAAATCGAGATTCAGATGTTTGTAATAGGTCACGATGGAAGTCCATATGTTATTGTGGAGACATGACTGTTCTTCTAAGGGCAACTGCTGTTAAGAATATGGAAAAACTTTTTTGGGGTTGTCCAAATTATAAGGTAAGCAATCTTTTGAATTATGTTAATAAATTATGTTTCTGTTTAAGTTTAAATTCATTCTCCATCGTCCTCTAAACAATGAAACTTACATGGAGGTATGCAAGCTAGTTGTGGTTTCTTTGGTTGGTTTTATGACGAGGTGGGTGATGAGAAGGAGCAATTCTGGATGCATAGGTTGGGTGTGGTAACTAAGGGACTCGCTGAAGCAAAAAAGGACATTGAAAAAGTGAGAATGGAGAATGAAGAATTAGAGAAAAAGTTGATGAAACTTGAAAGTGAAATCAAGAATATCATGAAGTGGAAAAGATTTTGAATTTGATGTTTATGATGATTATCGTTGTATTAGTTGTTAGAATTAGTTAGGGCATTAAGGTTTGTTTGGAAGTAGTATGTTATGGTTTGTTTGTAAGAATTAAGTTAACTTTTAGTTGTAAGAATCAGGTTTAAGTTCAGTTAAAGTTTGTATCAGTTTTGGATTGTATCAATTCAACATGAACATAATAGTTGGATACGAATAGTTGGATTCTAATCCTGCAGTGGATTTTAATTTTACTTTTTGCAATTTAACATGAATGTATCTGTTTTAGTTTTGGATTGTATTAGTTCCACATGAATATAATAGTTAAAGATTATGTTAACTTGGTCTGCATTGTTAAATATCCTGTCAAAGTGTTTTTAACTTGGTCTGCATTATTAAAGATTATGTTATTTGGTCTGTTGAAGATTAGCTTGATTTTAACACACAATGATATATTTTGTATGTTCTATTTTTATGTTTACCTGGTCTATAATAGACCTGTCAAAGTTAGTCTGCATTTTTTTGGTCTGCATTTTTTACACCATATTATGACAGGTCCATAAACATTATGACCTATAAGTTGGCTCTAGTTTTAACAGAAAGTTCATAACAGGTTCATAAATAGGTTCTGCTTTTAACACAACTGATACATTTCATAACAGGTCCATTTCATAATACAAACTGATACACATGTTCCACAAAATACATAGTCATTCCACACATGTTTCAAATAACAGCAGGATACATAAACTTATAATACACACGTTCCAAACAACAGCAAAAAACATAAACTAATTATACAACAAAATACATAATGTGGTTCCACATGACATGATAGCCTAATTATATCTAGAGTTTCTTCTTTGGTGTGGTCCTCTTTGTTGGAGTAGACCTCCTTGTTACTGGGCTAACAACATTCTTGGCAACACTCAACCTAGTTGTAGGCCTAGGTGGTACAGAAGGTCTTGTTGGCTTCCTAACAGGAAGCTTTTGTGTCTTGCCCTTAGAAGGTCCATGTGTCTTCTGAGCAGCCTTTTCCTTAGAAGTCTGAGATGCTTGGCTAGATTGTTGAGTAAAAGTTCCCTTAGCAATGTGTGTTGCTTTGTTCTGAGAGGGTTAGCTTGGTTGTTGAATAGGCTGAGTTGTTGGAGTAGGAGTGTATTGGGCTGATTGTTGAGCAGTCTGAGTTGGAGTATGAGAGGGTTGGGCTGATTATTGAGTAGTCTAAGTTGTTGTGTCCTTACATGTAGACTTGTAGTGTCCTGCTTTCTTACACCTACTACACTTCACCATAAAACCTGTTCTTCTCAATTTGCAATCAGACCCGTCAATTTCACCTTGTTCTAGGTTCCTCCTCTTTTTAGGTCTACCAGGCATCTTCCTGAACTTGGGTGGTTGCACATCTGGATATGGTGTCTTAACCCACAAGTTTGATCCATTAACAGGGTATATCACATGCTTATAAACTGCCTTGTACCTTGAAACCCTATAATAATATGGAATGTAAGTATCAATTTTGAAATTCCTACTCTTCATAGCAGACAAACCATGGACACATGGGAGTTCTGTGAGTTCCCATCTTCTGCATGAACATATATGATCTTTCAGGTTCACCATAAATTTGTCAGCTTGATTTTCCAAGTGCCTTAGTTCAAATATATGCTCATCAGACATCCTAAATAATTAAACAAACATAATATATTAGTCATATGTATGTTATAGACATCCTAAAGAATTAATGTATGCTGATATTACATACCTTACTAGCCAGTTGTTGGTGTATGTGCTTGTGACATCAAGTTTCTTTCTAATATTGGGCAATATATCATTCTCATCCAAAGTACCAAATCTCATTCTGTTATTTGCCCATCTCTCCATCATGTATATTTTGATGTCTTCCAACATAGTGATTAGATGTTTTGCCCTTGCATCAAGAATGACACTATTAAAGGATTTAGACATGTTGTTGAGAACATCATCACACTTGTTTTCAGTTCTAAAGTAAGATCTACTCCAGGAAACGTTTTCCTAAAATTGTTATAGAGGTGCCTAACACAAAACTTGTGCTCCACCCTTGGCAATAGGTCATCCATAGTAGCTAGCAGACCCTGCAATAGCATAACATACAATGTAGCATAAGGTATCAGACCCTGCAATAGCATAACATACAATGTAGCATAACAATATAGAATAACATACAGTATAGGATAATAGAAACACATAAAACCATAAGAATAAATGAAAAAGTTGCCTTTTGTTGGTCTGAGATGAAGGTGTAAGTCAGGCATTCATCTTTTCCTCCAAGGTCATCAATTAACCGCTTTAAATACAAAGTCTAGCTATCCTTGCTTTCACTCTCCACAACTGCATATGCTATGGGAAGCATCTGGTCATTAGGATCCCTCCCAATGGCATCCAAAATCTTCCCTCCACATAAACCCTTCAGAAAACACCCATCTAGACCTATTACATGCCTACACAACTTAAAGCTCTCCTTACATGCAACATAGCATATGTAAAGCCTTCTAAAATACGGTATTTCATCCTCAACACCTTCTTGTACAAGCTTAACACTGAGCTTAACTGTTGACCCTGGATTGGCTTTTAACAGTTCATGATAGTAGTCATAGACCCTTGTGTAATCTCCCAAAAAAGAACCATCAACATAATCTCTAGCTGCAAATCTTGCTCTTATAGCTTTGGTTTTGTTGACCCCAACATTCCACTTTTTTTGTGCCTTCTCCTTGATATCCTTTATACTCAACCTTGGATTGTTTTTCAAGCTATTCTAAATTCTTTTACTCAACCACTTTGTACTCATCAACTTCACATTATACTCTCTACTACAACTGTGTTTGTCAATTACTTTTTTGAGTTGCCAAGTGTCTTCATTCGACAACTTGCTACAATAAACCTCCCACTCACAACCAACTTTACATCTAACTCTTACCCTAAATCTGTCATTTTTACAAACCTTAGGTCTCTACCATTTTTCACAGCATAAGTTGTTATTGCTTCCCCAAAATCACCTTTTGAACTAAAGTACATTCCCATATCCCACTTGTAATCTGACATGTCTTTTGGCTGTCTGAAAATCAGATGTTTTTTTCTTAGAACTCCACTACTATCATCACTGTCACAACCACTTTGCATGTCCTCACTGTCATTGTCACTCCCTTTATCTTCTAAAGACTTATCATTAAGTTATTGGACTTCTCCATTACCATAATTTTCATGGCCAATTAGGGTATCAAGTTCATCCTCCTCAATCTCATCACATCCATCAGAATGATCCTCAAAAGCCACATCTTGTGCACTATCATAATTGTAGTCCTCATCTTCACTATCATCAGAAGATAAACTTAAGTCATCATCCACTGCAGGTTTACCTTTTTCAACTCCAACATTATCTTCTTCCCCTGCAGGATTCCCTTGTTCAACTCGATCATTGATTTCCTCAACTCCAACATTACCTTCCTCCAACCCAGCAGTGGCTTGATCAACTCTAACGTCACCTTCCTTCATCACAATAGTGGTTTCTTCAACTTCCACAACTTCATCAAGTTGTTGACTAAGTAACTCCTCCACCTCATCTACAATTTCAGCAGGGTCCTCATCAATAACAACATCACAGTAGTCAGGTTGAGACAAGGTGTGTTCAATATAAATATCAACATTTTGGTGCACCCTATAAAGATCTGCAATTTCTAAAGCACCATTGTCATCAACAAGTGCATTCATCCCAAATTGAAGGTCCTTGTAAAATATTGTTTCAAACTCCCTATAACCCAAGTCTTTCAATACACCAACTAGCTCAAAATAACTCCATTTGTCTACATCTACTCTCAAATCATCTACTACTTCATTCTCATATACACTACGAACTTCATCGGTGAATTCACCACTATGATGAATTTTGAGAGTTATCTATTCATCCATGGTACCTAACCATATCATCTAAATAATTAGAGTTTACACTAAAAAATTTACATAAACCTTAAATCTGAATCTCTATCAGATATTTCCCTATGAGATTTGTAAACCCTAAATCAGAGAGAAATGAACTAACCTTTTGATAATGTATCCTTGAATTATCTTCAATCCTCCATCCTCAATCTTTCACGTCTTCAATCCTTGAATCGTCTTCAATGATTCATTGAGTTTACCTGTACAAATATTTTATCTTCTAGGTAATGGAAACCAAGGTCAAAGGGGATTTGTTTTAAGACATTACATATCCACGTCAGCAACATCCAGTCCACCTGGACAAACGTGGCATTTTTTTTCAAACTTTTACTAACGACAAAAAACACAAGGATAAACGTGACACCATTTTAAAAGTTAAAGGACCAACTTGACACTTTTTAAAGTTAAGAGATCAAACTGGACCACAAGCTAAAGTTAAGGGACGAAAAAGGTTATTTTGCCAAAAATATAAGATATTTTTTAATTTCTTCACCAACTCTTTGAACCAATTGTATGATGTTATTATATAGAAGTCACGAGGAAAGGAAATGAGTTTAATAATATGACTTTTTCTGGAAAACACCTCTTACATGGGTTGAAACACAGGTCACGACATCTATTAATCGAAATATTTTTGTTGGGTATGAATATGAAAGTAAAAAAATGGTCTAGAGGGGGGTGAATAGACCTAAATTAAAAAATACAATCATTGTTTTCCATAATCAGAGTATTTTAAAAAATGAGTTGCGAGTGGAAGGTTTGAAGCGAAAATGATTATACAATCGATTATGATTAAGCAAACACACAGTTTGTTTCACAAATATCCAAGATTACAAACAATGAAACGTCCTATATGAGTTGACTCAAGTTGTGTAGTCACAATAAGTGTACGCAATTGATTCAATATGGATTGCTAAATTCGATTCATTTTCAGATTTCTCTACCACAATACTAGCTTGACTAGTTATCCAATTCCAACAAACCCTAAGCATTACGTAATTAATCATTATAAACAACAAAATAATATAATATGACAGAAATGAAAAACCAAGCATTCAATCATTGTGAATACAAATGCAAGAGTGAAGTTAGGGATATGGCACCAAGATTTATATTGCTTCAACGTTTTTCCTCGCTTGTCCTACATGCACTCTTCAATGGTTTCCCTTTGGGACCTACATAGTTCCTTGTTATTTGACAAATATTTCCAAGAGTTCATATAATCACCAACCCACAATTTATATCTTGAGAAAATAAATCTCCTAATTTGGATCTTGACTTGTATCTAGCATACTTGCCAAACTCTTCTACATAATCTTTACTCGAATGTGTTTCTTCAACCTTCCAATAACATCAATTTTGCTTTAAACCTTTGTGTGTAGCTATCAACCCCTTATTCTTACCGATTCCTTAAGCGGTAATATTGTCCAAAGATCCCAGAAGAATTTCGTCATATTTGTAGCCTTCCACACCATTGCTACTAAGCTAATGCTAGAGACAAGAACCTACTTCTTTTCAATGGAATTTGTCACCACCATTGACAATCCCTATTTCTTGCTAACAATCTGAAAAATCAACAAGATCTAAAAGAATGGTTAGTTTCAAGTACGTGCCTCCATAAATAATCTCATAACTCTCATTATCAAGATTTGAACTCAATTGAAGTTGAAGATGTGAGAAATTCGTAGCAAGACTTTGAACACTCAAAATAGAGGTAATTGATTTTCACACAAAATCACACTAAAAAATCTTAATATAATAATGTATGTTATGTTTGAATGATGACAGAAAATGATTTATATGTGCTAGAGAAGAAGCACACAAAATGGTTGAAAAAGTTAGTTAGATTCGAATCAAGAAAAATATGATTTGAATCAAATGAGCACAAATGATTTGAAATGAAAGAAATAATAAAAATTTGAAAAATATGGCAGGTGATTTGAATCAGGGAATACGTGATTAGAATCACAAGTCTTCTTATTCGAATCAATAACAAAAATTTATTTGAATCAAATTTCCTAGAACTGACAGGATTTTAGGCAAAATAGTTTGACTCAGATCATGTTGAAAGTTTGATTCAAATCAAATCAAACTGAATCAACCATGATTTGTGAAAAATGAAATTGGTTCAGATCAAGAACAAATTCTGATTCGAATCAAATCAGACAAAATTTGGTCTAAAAAAAGTGATCAGGATCAAGTGAAAAATCTGACAAGGGTTATATTGTTGAGTTGAGCTACTGTGCAATTTGATCAAAATCACGAATTCAGTGTAAAACTGTCTGATTTGAATCAATCTTGTAAAAGCTCAAATTTTCAAGTTTTCAAAAGCTTTTTGAGTTTTTACCTTGAATCAAATTTTATCCAAAAATACAAGGTGACTTCATTTCACTATCATATGTTATTGATTAAAGAGAATTTAGATCAAGATCAAATCTAACCAAGGTTTTATGCATGCAAAAATGAGAAATACAATCATTAAGGAAACTCAACGAAATAAAAAACACAAAGAAAAGTAATATGACAAGCAACAAAAAATTGGATAGTAAAGGCATGCAACTATAACTTTCCCAAACAAGAACTCCTTACTAGGGTCAAGACACAGGTCACGATATCCATCTCAACGGTTTTTAGTTTCCACTGTGAAGTTCTCTCCTCCGTGGGACTCTAACCCACTATAAGGTCCACTTGTCTTTGGGACTCTAACCCACTTTGAGGTCCACTCCTCCATAAGACTCTAACCCATTTTGAGGTTCACTCCTCAATGGGACTCTAATCCACTATGAGGTTCACTCCTCTAGGGGAATCTAATCCTCTTTGAGGTTCACTCCTCAATAGGACTCTAACTCACTTTGAGGTTCACTCCTCTATGGAACTCTAATCCACTTTGAGGTTAAAAATAGGGGTTGTTCTCGAATACATGATTATTCTCATTAATTAATGTATGATTATACCCATCAATTACCATGTGATTATTATCACCAATCACATTATCATAATATCTTTCCATACAAAGTCCATTAATGCGCAATTATACTATCGTTCACCATCCATGTCATCCGGACACTCTTATAGATGGAACAATTCATCTCAAGTGACTACTCGTTATTGGGTATATATTGAGGTACCTTTCAATATAGTTTGCAATATTTTAATATTACTTCAATATATACTGAGGTATCATATAATTTGATCAATTAGAGTTTGCAATATTCTAATCTTACTACAAGAACTAAGGAATACAAGCATGGTTTTACTTCACCAACTGGTAGAGCATTGAACTAGCTTTCTAACGCATCCGACCACGCCCCAAAAAGAGTTATGAAACTCATTTTATGGTTAATACAGGGGAAATAATCGATTGTCATGGGGAACAATTGAATGTTCTTAACAAAAGTTTTCACTCGAAGAAACATGACAACCATTTGGTGTTAGATGACAATTGATTTTCATCTAGAACTTTTCCAAAAATCTCACTTATAAAATCATCTTCTTCAACCTTTAACCATTCCAAGCCATGTCCAATCAGGTTACAACATATTCAAACATTTTATACCATGAATTAGCATCATACACAAACATATGTACAACCATGTTTCATCATCATAAATATCTAACAATCCAACTCATTATATCATCATATAATATATTAAACCATTTTAATTCAACACCATGACACACATAACAACTTTATTCTTGTGATTCTATAATGAATTCATAATCATAACTCCTAATCATAACAACACAACTCATGTCATCTACAAGTCCTAACATCATGTAATAACAACAACACAACTTCAATACATAGTCTCACAATATCACCGCAATATCAATACTCAACAACACATCATAACATACAACACCAACACAACATATCATCATAGATTAGCAACAATAACATAAGACATAACGAGAATCATGTTTCAATTATCAATTTCACAATCAAGCAAGAATTTATTTAAACCCTAAACCCAATTTCATGAAAAAATTTCCCCAAAGACAATGCTAACTAAGAAGCCACCTTAATATAAACATGAATTGAGCTTTAAGAGATGAAGTTGATAATTATGATAATTCATACATCTTTTTCAAGTGCTTCCTCCATGAATTTCTTCTTCTTTCTCTTCCTTTTTCTTTCTTTACTAACTTTGGGAAAAAAATAAGGAAAATGAATGAAAAAAAGAGCGGATAATGATATGTAATAATCTTCTTTGTCTTTTAGTGGATCCAATTTTAGCAATTATGATTATACATGTTCTTTCTAAAAACAGTAAAAGGTTGACTTCCCGAGATTAATCAGAGAGAGCCTCAAATGATTGGTTGAATGTCTGCTATTGTGTTTCTTTTATCCTTTTTTTCTCAAGGAGAAAGCCTCCTTTTATACTCCTGAGTCCACCAATGACCCTTCAATGAGTGCTTCTTCATGTCCTTCATTAAGGCAACTCTGAATAACGCTCTCCGCCTCTCATAATCAATACATAACGTCTTTTCTCCAAGCCTCTATAACTCCTGCCATCTTGGAAATGTGTCATAACCGTCCATCTTTTACTGTTCATATGACTTCTTTTCACTGATCATATGGTCGGAGCCGACTTGTTTTTTTATCCGAGTTCTGCTACAAGACCGACATGTTTATACTGCCGGCATGTGAACCCTAGTCGGATTATGACTTGTGTATGGTTATGGTTACCCGACCTACTTGCCTCTTCGTACTCAATTTTTTATAAGCTCGACCTCAGGGAAATTTTGGAAGTACATAAGCCCCTAATCACGAGGTCCTATTGGATTGAAGTGTTCAGACAAGATAATCTTGGAATTCCCTCTTCCCTAGACCGACCTCCTACTCGGCGAGTCACTAAAGTTTCAATCATTTCAATGATGAAAAACATTTCTCTTTCCTCATCATGATTGTTTTTATGGGAACTCTCACTTGTCATTATTGCTCTTCTTCGATATGAATTCCTTACCGTTGCAAACTTATTTTAAATAAAAGAACTTTGTTCTTTCATTTTGTTTACTACCAAAACTATTGATCTTCAAGATTCGTATTCCATTTACCTATTTTGAGTCTGATCTCATAAGAACCCTAAATATAGCCCATTCTGAACTACGCCCAAATGATTGGGGTTTTATTAAAGCCTTTGAAATCATTTGTTATGCAGTATCTATAATGCCTACTTTAGGCTTAATTTTCTCATTTTTCGAGTTGAAAGAAGCGGAAAACGGAGGTTGGGTATCCCTTAGTGGCATTCCAGGGAATAGTTTTCTTCAAGCCTATACCACAAACTATAAGGGTTTTAAGGATAAGTTCCTTCAAGTAAAGAGTGGAAAAAGGTGTCCCCAGGTTATGTATGCATTAGACTGGACTCATTGTTTCTCGATTTACTAGTCGGATAGCCTATTGCCGGTTTCCGGCTTCAACTACAACAAGTTGAACAATTTGAAAACCCGAACTTTGTCCGTTTTGGATGCCTTCCGGATAGTGAAAGTTAAGGATTTATTACAGATGGCTGAAGACTCGGAACAAATTTTAAATTTTCTGGGTAATGCTTATAGGTTCTTTTTTATTACCTTTAAATAACCTTATTAATTCTCATATTTTATTTATTTATTTCTTATGCCTTTTCTTTTCAGTTAAAATGACAAACCACAAGCTTTCAAAGTAAAAAATTTGATGGCTGAAGTCATTCAAACTCGAACCCTTAAGAGAAAGAAAATGAAAGCTATTAAAGTAACTTCTATTGCATATGAACCTCAGGCTACCTCCATTGTTCACTCTGGGGATTCTAAGTCGGTCTTTCCCAAAAAGATGAAGACCTTGATGAGTGACGATGTAAGTTAAGCTGACATGACAATCATTAACTTGATGCAGGATTCTAGTAATAGTCATCAGACAGTCCCCTCCTCGGAATTCAAGTTCTGGTCCAACAACTTTGACGGTTTGAAATATCTTTGTGGCCATCTTAATGCTACCGATGAGGTGTGTAGCCATGACTCGGAGTTTATTTGAAATAGGTAATGTGCATGAACATAATGAGATTTGTATTAATAAAGATATAACCTAGTTAAAGGATGATTTGAAGGTCTAGTCCTCCCAGGTAGAAGAGCTGACCAAGCAACTTTTAGAAATGAAGAAACAAAAGAAGATGTCGAAATCCCAACTAATGGAAATGACTAAGCAGAAGGAGACTGCTGTGATCAAATGCTCAGAACTAGAGGTGGCCAAGGTTGTCCTAATCTAAGAAGTAGAATAAGTTCGGGCTCTTAATGAGACTTTAAAGAAATATCTACAAGATGCCCAAGTAGACTTGCTTTTTTCTGGTCATGAAGCCTTTAAGAGGGCCAAATCCCAAGTTTTATGCATCACACCAGACCTGGACTTGTCAAGGATGAATTTCTTCAAGGTTGTGGTGGATGGGCAGTTAGTCAATATGGAAGATGCTTCCCCTAAAGCAGAGAGTTTGAAGGATGTGATAGTGGATAATCTGACATCTGAAGCTCAGGAAGTCGAGCATGAAGTTTAAATTTTCTTAAGTTTTTTGTTGTCCATCAATGGTGATGTGCACTTTATATTTTGAGCAATATTTTGTTTTTTCCTATCAAAAAATTTAGCCTTTTTAAGGCTCTTTTTATGACAATGTTATTTCTTTATCCTTCTACACATTCCATTCATTTTCTAATATATGTATTGTGATCAAATAATTTGATCAGTCTTGTTTTTTCATGCATTGATCTAGTTTTTTGTAGCTCAATAGAGGACTTGTAGGCCGCGCTCTTTTTATCCGATGACTTATTGCAATGTTTTGATTATGTTCATTTATTCTATGTGGTCGATTATTTAAAGCACACACTTTGTGTCCTAGATAGAAGTTATTATTACTTAGCCATTTTTGTTAAATATAACCCGTACACGCCTGATTGTTCCAAAGGTTTTAATTAGCTTGGACTTTAGTTAGTCCATTGGTTTCAATTTACATAGTCCGGTCGCAAACAATTATGTCAGAGGTTTCGATTAACTTGGAATTCAGTTATGCCAAAGGTTTCAGTTTACTTAGCCCGATCGCAGCCGATTATGCCAGAGGTTTTAATTAACTTGGACTTCAGTTAGGCCAGAGGTTTCAATTTACATAGCCTGGCCGCAATTGATTATGCTAGAGGTTTTAATTAACTTGGACTTCAGTTAGGCTGGAGGTTTCAATTTACTTAGCCTCGCCGCATTCGATTATGCCAGAGGTTTCAATTAACTGGGACTTTAGTTAGGCCAAAGGTTTCAATTAACTAAGATTTTAGTTAGGCCAGAGGTTTCAATTAACTTAGACTTTAGTTAGGCTAGAGGTTTCAATTTATATAACCCAGCCGCAACCGGTTATGCCATAGGTTAACTTGGACTTCGGTTAGGCCTGTGGTTTCAATTTACATAGCCCTACCGCAACCGATTATGTGGAAAGTTCCTGGTCTATAGATGTTTACTCACCCACTTCGGATATAATTTTGGATCATGCCCTAGGATTGCTTTGTGTGCTCTATACATTTACAATACAATTGTTTTAACTATGGGTGTCTCATTAAAAACCTTTTCCCGTGCAAGGGAAAAGAGTGCATTCCCACAATCTTTATTCACGATGTTCATTACATGTTTTAGCTAAAATAAAACTTGAGGCTAGTTAGATACAAGCTTTAGGTAATTCAACACCCTCTAAACTTATAAGCCTCATTATTCAACATTTAACCTATTTGAAAAGTTTGATCCTAATTCGGGGCTTGCTTGCCTTTTTTCTTAGGGTCAGTCACCTTTTCCATACCAGATCTTCCTTGTGAAATCCTATTTGCCTTTCTTTAATATTGAATCTCGTGGCAATTCCTTGGGAACCCATTTGTACTCTCTTTACATCCTTGATGGATGACAGACTATCTTCCGCTGGGTTCTTTCTTAGGTTAACGTCCATTAAATTAACCTGTAATTGATAATCTTTTATTGGCTCATTAACTTAAGCTTTCTTTTTTAGCTTCAACCTGTCTTTATAACATTTTCTTGCTAGTCCCCAGCCACTCTTTATCACTCCTACACGACCATCCTCAATAAGATACCTTAGTGTGAGGTATAAATTGGATAATGACGCCTCCGACTTATTAAAGGAAGGTATATTTATAATAATGTTGTAAAGAGATGCAACAATGATAATCACACACCTAACCTTGATACTTTTTGCATTATCATCATTGCCAAAAGTTGTCATCATCGGCAGATGTCCTAGAACTTGCACCTGTTCTCCAAAGAAACCAACCAAAGTACCTTTAAAAGGTAATATCTCGGAGATATCGAAATTCATGCCCTTAAATGCATCCCAGTATAAAACATCTATTGAACTTCCCGGATCTACTAAAACTTGTTTCACGCTCTAATCCTGAATTTTCACTTTAATTACCATTGTGTCGTTCTCGTGAGCTAATATTTCTTCAACATATTTTCTAGAAAAACCAACTACGATCGAGTGTTCATCTTCTTCTGAAGGCAGATTTTATCTGAGATGCATCACTGTCTGAGCATATCTTTTCCTAACTGAACTGGATTTTCCTTCTTCTATGAATCCTCCCGTAATGGTGTTTAATGTATGAAGGGTTATTCGAGTTTCAAGACCTCATTCGGGCTCTTTCCCTTCTTTTGCGGAGGATTTTTGGAGCTGATATTCCCTCTGGGAGGACTTCTCTTTCTCGGATCCCCACCGACTTCTTTCAAATAGGACAATAATTAGCCTATCTGAATTAAGATCTTGATTTGTTTTTTGAGCTGATGACAATATTTTGTGTGATGACCATGGAGTATGTGGTATGCACACCATGCACTCTTGTCCTTCCCTATCACGGATTGGACTCCTCTTGGGCGCCCTACGATGACGAGCAATTTGAGGTGATACACTTCTCTCAAAATATGTTCACGTTTAGTATTCAGAGGCATATATTCATCCTCTTTATATATGGTCACCATGACGGTCTCATTGTTGTTCGGTCCCTAGTCCTAGGCTTAGGGTACCCTTTTCTATGACCAACTCCAACTTCTTTAGCTCGCATTTTCTCCTTAGCGTCTCAAGATCTCATTTCCATGTTGCTCTCCTCCGCTTTGATATATCATTTTGCCTTGGTAATAACCTCATCAATGTTGGATGATGGTTTTTGTGCTAGGGATTCATTAAACTATCCAACTTTGAGGCCATGTTTAAATTCCCCCACAAACATCTTCTGATTCGAATGAGACACCTTAATGGTTTCTTCATTGAACCTCACCAGATATTCTCTGAAGATTCTGAGTGCCCTTGTCGAACGCTGAATAAACTGGTAGTTGACAAGGGAGTCGAAAATCTAGGTAAGCACATATACCATCGTCGAGCCCCTTCCTTAAAGGTAACTGTCATTAATTTACATTTAAGGGAGTCGAAAGCCCCTACTATTTCCATCTAATTGTTGATTGCAATAACGTGTTCCTGTGGGTCTGTTTTACCATCAAAAGACACCAACTATGGTGGTTTGAAGTTCTTTGAAACCTGATCATCCCAAATCACCTCGGACAATGGTTGGGAATCCAGGATCTCTTCCACTCCATCCCCATCTTGCTGACTCTATATTTGAAAAATATGGACGTTATCTTGTAATGTTTCATTTTTTTGATGGGCACCACTGCAAGTAATTGAGTTAAGTCTGGTGGCATAGGTGGATCACTTTGATTGGGAGAGGATCCGAACATCGTGTAACTGGGCTATTAGTGATTTTGATGTTTTTCTGTGTGGCCTGAGAATATTTTACTAAGGCCTCATAGTGGGCGCCAAATGTTCTTGCTAAAAATACTAAAAGATTGACTTTCCCGAGATTAATCAGGGAGAGCCTCAAATGATTGGTTGAATGTCTGTTGTTGTGTTTCTTTTATCCTTTTTTTCTCAGTGAGAAAGTCTCATTTTATACTCTTGCGTCCATAAATGACCCTTCAGTGAGTGTTTCTTCGCGTCCCTCGTTAAAGCAACTCTGAATAACGCTCACCGCCTCTCATAATCAACGCATAACGTTTTTTCTCTCAGCTTTTATAACTCTCTGCCATCTTGGAAAATTTTCATAACCATCCATTTGCGACTGTTCATATGACTTCTTTCCACTGATCATATGATCAGAGCCAACTTGTTTCTACTGTCCGAGTTCTGCTACAAGACCAACATGTTTATACTGTCGGTGTGTGAACCCTAGTCGGATTCCTACTTGTTTATGCTTTGGGTTACCCGACCTACTTGTCTCTTCGTACTCGATTTTCTATAAGCTCGGCCTCAGAGAATTTCGGGATGTACAATACCCTTACCAAATCCTTCAAATATCCAAATGTCATTCTTTACTAATTAGTAAGGATTAGAAACTTGATTAAGGTGTAATCTTTTCTTAACACACTAATTATTCAATTTGTCTCAGTTAATAAAAAAATGAGCATTTAAAAGAATATGATGTATTACATGTAACTTGTCATTTGATTCTTATGTGTTGTCTAAATTGCACCGACACTTTATGTGAACTAGAATGCTCGTGAACTTGTATAAAATGATGTGTTTAATTCATATAAAGTTCACATAAAAAATAATAAACTCTTTTTACCCATACCTCTTTAGAATGAACTATAACTTAGGTGCAGTTGAATACAACAATGAGACTCTTCCCCTATTTGTTCAAAATCAATGTCGATGTTATATTGTCGTATGTCAAGCACCAACTAGACTAAATGAATCTTTGTCTCAACCACCATAACACAAACAATGAGTAGTCAACATTGAGTATCGACGTTTTTCAATTGACGATGATGGACGAGTTCGCTTCAACAACATAGAACTACAAAACGACAATAATGTTAGAACTACGTTCATAATATTTGGTCACTCTCGCTCATTATAACTTATTGAGTTGATCAATATTCTAATCAAATATGTCATTGTTATATGTTCAAGCTTAATTTATCATAAGACATTTGATTAGATCACGGTGTCTATGTTTAAGCTTGAGAAACAAGTTATTAATTTGTTTAATGTGTGATCATATTTGTATTTAAACAATCTTTCTAATTGTTGCTATTGTTTGTCATATAACATGTTGAATTTCATTAGATTTAATAGAGTTTTCTATTTCAAGAGTGTTTGTTGAGCATCTAACCATTTTAAATTTTAAAATCCTAAAATACTTTTATGAGTTTTTTTTTCAAGGGATTTGAGAAGTTTAAGAGATAGAAAAATAATTTTTATAATATTAATTTGAATCGAAACGAAGAACTCAACACAATATATAACTTCAATTTGCATGAATCCACACCATACCACAACTCATTCCATTTGTAGTAGCGTCTCTCCATTCGTATGATTCCATGCCCTTTTAAGATTTGAGATTGAGACATGAAAGAAACTATATGCAAAGCGCCATACTCCCCCATACTTTGGATGTACCCACGGTTTACTCAACACGAAATTTTCATTTTTTATTTTTACATAGCAACTAAACACGAAATGTTTCCCTCTACGTTATCTTTCCTAAACCTACGATTCCTTTTCTATATTACCCTCTCTCCTAAAAGTTCGAAAAATCAATTTAATTTATAACAACTGGGATTAATTAGGAATATCTCAAAAAATTGAATTTTAGAAAATAAATGAAAGAATAAATTAGGAATATCTCCGGAAAAAAATGCAGTTTTGATGGGTAATTCGGAAACAGAAACGTAACTAACGTAGAGTTTATCGTGAACAAAACCAGGGCAGTGAAGTAACACCAGATACCAACTGAGCCGGTGACGGAGTTTTCTCACCAATCCAATCATATTCATCCACGTCAACACTCCTTCCGTTAACATCACCCACGTGTCGACGGTCACCGTCAACTCACCCTCTTCCGTCAAAAAACGTTACCAATATCGAAAAAATAAAATACAAAAACAAAATTAAACGTAACAAACCACGAAAAGACGTCGGTAATATTGATTCTCGCCGGCCAAAATTTAAAAATAAATAAATGATTAAATAAATAAAACCCTAAACTATTTCTCTCTCTCTAACTACTTTCTCTCTCTTTTTTTCTCGGTGAATCGGCGGTGAGGTTGTTATGGACGACGAAGACGAGATCCACTCCAATCCATCACCGTTGAGCGGATCTCCGGTGTCATCGCCGGGAGCAATTGGTCGGATTTCGGTGACGGTTGCGGCGCCTGCACCGCAAGAACAGCCGGTGGTGAACAGCTATGCATTAGCGCTTCCGATTCAGAATCAGGCCAGAGGAAGCAACGGTGGAGGGAGGGAGGATTGCTGGAGCGAAGGTGCGACGGCGGTGCTGATCGAAGCGTGGGGAGAGAGGTATCTTGAATTGAGCAGAGGGAATCTGAAGCAGAAGCATTGGAAGGAGGTGGCGGAGATCGTTAACGGGAGAGAGGATTATTTGAAGGCGCCGAAAACTGATATTCAGTGTAAGAATCGGATCGATACAGTTAAGAAGAAGTACAAATCGGAGAAAGCTAAGATCGCTGCCGGAGGTGGCGTTGCAGCCAGTAAATGGCCGTTTTACGATCGATTAGAACACCTGATCGGTCCAACCGCCAAGGTCACCGGCGTCACAGGTGCCAGCACTTCCGGAAACAGTAATTTGCCACCGCAAAAAGTTCCGTTCGGAATTCCGGTAAATCTTCGCCCTGGCAGCGTTGCGAATCAGTTTAATAATTCTCAAAAGAAAAATCAGAAGCAACAGCCACATCCACAGGTTCAGTTGAATTACCAGAAGGTTCAGCTCCGACCCCGAGCTCCGGCAGTGGATTCTGATAATTCATCGGACAGAGAAGCGTTATCGCCAGTTTCAAGTGACAGTTTACCGCCGGAGAGTCACGAGAAGAAGAGGGCGAAAGTGAATCCAACTGGTGGAGAAGGGAGAACCAAAGGAAAAGGTTGGGGAAGTGCGGTGAGGGAATTGACTCAGGCGATTGTGAAATTCGGTGAAGCTTATGAACAAGCAGAGACATCGAAGTTGCAGCAGGTAGTGGAGATGGAGAAACAGAGGATGAAGTTTTCTAAGGATTTGGAGTTGCAGAGAATGCAGTTTTTCATGAAAACACAGTTGGAGATTTCACAGCTCAAGCTTGGAAGAAGAAAAGGTGTTACTGGTAATGGTAACCCTAGCAATCATCATAACAACATCAATGAAAACATCAACAACAACAACCATAACAATAATAGTGACACTGAATGAGTGAGTGGTGATTATGATTAGGTTAAGGTTAGATTCAAATTTCAATTCCAATTAGTCTTGTGTATGTGTTCAGCTATAATGGATTAAGATTTATCCATTAATTGTTACAGTTAACTTAGTGAGATGTTGTTGCCAAAGAGAGAATAAAAAAGAAAGAGGAGTGTGTTGTGCTAAATAATTTAGTATATCAATGTAGCATATGTATGATTATGTGTAACACCGTTCTGAACTGTTGTTATTATCAGTATCATTGTTGATAGGCTTTACTTTGATACAATGTACATATTGGATTTGGAAACTGATGTTTTCTAATTTAGCAAAATGTTGTAGCGTAGACGTTTGAATATTTTTAGTGTTGTTAATCATGTCATGTCATAAAACATTGCTATTTTAGACTCTCGGTAGTGAGTGTGTTTCATTGAAATCATAATGTAGGTAGTTTCATGTTGAAATTGTATTAATAAGCTCTGCATTGTGTTTAGTGTATGAATTATGCCTTTA
Source organism: Lathyrus sativus (assembly GCA_963859935.3). Classification (NCBI taxonomy): domain Eukaryota; kingdom Viridiplantae; phylum Streptophyta; class Magnoliopsida; order Fabales; family Fabaceae; genus Lathyrus; species Lathyrus sativus. The sequence goes on along the minus strand of OZ012738.1, from coordinate 22,154,120 downwards.
TATTTGCTTATACATTGATGGGAATTATGGGATTATAGGTTTCACGCATAAAGTTAATGGTGTCTATGAAACTCATGCACCGAGAGACTCTTAGAGTGAGTGTATGGTTCCGGTGACAACATAAAATCTTTCAATGGCTAAGGGAGTATTAAGGAAGAAAAATAAGTCAAATCTGAAGCAAAATGGCCTATAGAATTATCTCTTACAACTCACTGAGAGATCAAAGAAGAAGCTAATTGAATTGATTATGGCATTTGACTGATTGGAGTCATCGAACTATATTATCAACAATTCTATAGTCATGCAAACAAAGGTCTCTGTCTCCAATGGTGCAATCCATTTTTAGGTTCTTTGTGGGACCCACTCTTCTAAAATAACTTATTCAATTTTCACTCCAATAGTGCAACCTCAAAGAATCCATATTGGATCCTACTACTTTACTTAAATATATTATTTATATTAAATTTATTTTATTTAAAATTATAATTTAAATATTTAAATTTTAATTACTATAAATATAAACTAAACATAAAATTAAAATTAAACATAAAATTGAAAATAATAATTTATGAATAAAATAATGAAATTGTGAGAGAGAAATTTAAAATTAAAGAGTAAATAAAAGTGAGAGAAAATAGGA